>PVKB01003874.1:0-172491 GCA_004027205.1 Ctenodactylus gundi | reverse complement strand
GGTCTCTGTTACAATCTTGTGGTTTTTGCCTATAAAATTCGAGTGTGGATTGTGCTCGGGGCTTCCCCCTTTGTCTCCACTGCCCTGGAGTGGGAAGGCCCAGGCTCCAGCTGGCAATAAAGACTCTCGTGTGCTTGCATCGGTATCGCCTCCTGGGGTCTTCCTTGGGGTCTCGCAATCTGGGCACAACACTCCATTGCGTGCGTGCGCACGCGCTTGTGTGTGTGTGTGTGCGCGCACGCGCGTATGTGTGTGTTTATCTATCTATTGATAGACATTTTCTCATTTTCCATAATTTAGCTATTATGAGTTGAGCTGCTATAAACATGAGCATGTATGTACATATGTTATATGATGCTTTTAACTCTTTTAGAAAGACACCCATAAAAGGTACAGATGGGTCAAATGGAATATTAATTTTTTGTTTCTTGAGGTATCCATACTTGGGGACTCTTCATTATGGATTCTCCATTTCCATAGTGGTTGTATCAGTTTACAGTCCTGCTGGCAATGTAGAAGATTTCCTTCTCCCCTACATCCTCACCAAAACCCATATTTTTAAGTCCTTGATAATAGCCATTTTCATTGTAATGATGTGGAATCTCAGTGATGTTTTTCCTTGCATTTCTCTAATGGCCAAATATGCTGGATATTTTGCATTTATTTATTGATCGCTTGTACTTTCAAAAGGTATCTATTCATCTCAATTGCCCATTTTTCAATTGAGTCTTTAATTTTAGGAGATTTTATCTTTTTTGTATATTCTAGATATTAGCTATCTCTCTGGGGAGTAGGTTGTTTTACGTTTCTGATTATCTATTCTGGTATAATATTGATTTCCTCGATTATTTTACTCATCTTGGTAAATTTATCTTTTTAGATGTGTGGCAGATCTCTTCCCCTCTAAAATGAATATTTATGCACAAACAGTTCATGTATTCACCTACCATGCCCATTTCTACCTTCCGTTAATATTTTTCATCTCTTGGAATCTCTGTTTTCTCCTCCTGTAACCTTGACTGATAGAATTTTGAAATCATTGCCTATCTTACATTTATCATAATCATTCTATCTTCATTTTTGAGTGTTATATTAATTTTTACTTCAATTTATTTCATCTTTTTTTACTGGAGTTACTTTCCAAAGCAGTCAGCAGTAACTAACATGAATCACCCTTGGATTCTTGCCATTCAACATATTTTCATTTTTCTTATAAAAATTTCCTCTTATGCCTCTGTGCTCATTTATTCATTTAATTCATATTCAATGGACATTGTGAGCTTCATTCACAAAGCACAGAGGTAGAATTGAACATCTTTATTATGATCCTATTCTTGGTAAGCACATTAATTCTGTTTACATGGCTAGTGAGGTGCATAACTACGATGTCTTGGCGACATCATGTGCACTAAGACCTTTACCTCAGTGCTTCTCAAAGTAGATCGATCACCTTAAGTTCTAGGTGATATGCTCAGGAAAAGTAGCTACAGAAAAATACTAATATTTTAGAGTTTCCTATAATCAGTCCCTTTATCGAATATCTGTTGGTTTATTCCCTATACTGTCTTTGACACATGCCACAGTTGTCATGGGATCTAATCTATATGGTACAAAACTCCTCTGTGTCATCATACAAGCTGTCCCCAGTGACGGGCATTCCATTCTCTCATTTTTCCATCCTAAATCAGGTACTCATCACTTTAAACCAAATATTACCTGTTTCTAAAAATGTGTCTGGTTTTTTCCTGTGTCTATATCAGGATCCCTCTCTCTTCACAATACAGTGCAATGCATTCTCCGTCTTCCTATCCCCTTGTGCTGCAATTGTTTCCTTATCTGTCTTTCTCACTAGACTGCATACTCTTGTAGAGTACGTACTGGACCCTTAGAACTTACCCTTAGATCACAGCTGGGTATATTGAATTGCCAAATTCTGATTCTCTATTCTTGAATTTCCTGGAAAACACGATATTGTTTCCATCCCTCATTAATAAAATGGTAGTATATATATATTTATTTTTAAGTTAAAGTGAAGTAAACTGTTACGGTTTGGATCTAGAATGTCCCTCAAAAGCTTCATGTATTTGCATGTTATGAAATAGCTATGGAACCGTATGCTGTTGAAAGGTGGGGCCTGGTCAGAAGGGAAAGATCCCTGGGACAGGCCCTGCAAGGGTGTGTGCTTACCCTTCCATTCCTCCTGTACTCGCCTTTCTGTCAGCAACGATGTAAAGAACTTTCCTTAGATTAGACGGCCACCATATGCTTCCACTGTCGCCAGCCTCCCACTAATGGACTGTGTGATGTATGAAACTTTGAGCTAAAATAAAGTTTCCTACCTTAAATTGTAGGTGTCTGGTATTCTGTTTCAGCCACAAATAACATATAAGCCATGTTTGATTTCCTGTAGTAGTAATAATGCACAACATAGATTTACCTAGGAAATTGTAAGCTGTATGTGCAGTTTTGTATAATGGAGCTCCAAAGTTTACCCACAAAATGTATCTGTAGCTTCCAACGAGAGGAACAGCGACTTTGTATTTACCCAGACCCTCCTCCAGTTCCAAGCAACCACCAAGTTAACCTGTACTTTTATTGCCTTTACTATTCTAGATATTTCTAAGTAGAGTTGTGCAGGAATTCTCCTTCTATAACCGATTTATAAAAGGAGGCTGATGCCTTCCAGTTTCATCCATGTTAGAGCATGTCACAGGAGTTCCTATATTTTTAAAAAATGGGATAATAAACAATTGTATGAATATACCACATTTAAAAATCTATTCATCTGTCAATGGACATTTAAGTTGTTTCTATTCATTGGTTACAGGGAATTCTGCTGCATTGATTATATGTATGCAGATATCTCTTTGAAAGACTATCTTAAATATTTTGGATAGATACAAAGAAGTGACATTGGGTCATATGGTAGTTCTATTTTTATGCTTTTTTGAGAAACCATAGCAACTCTTTCATTTCAAAATCCTACCAAAGCATATTTCCTTTCATAGAAAATTGTTTTTCTAGTATTTTTAATTTTAATGAGCAAACGATGGTCATGTGCATTAATGAGGTAAGATGGTATTTTGACTTGTGTGAATACAGTGCAAAAGGACTAAATCATGTTAATTGAAATTTTCATCACATAAACTTATTTTTTGTGTGTGGTGAAAACATTTTTCTAGCACTTTTGAAATACATGATGTTAACTCTTATTAACTGTGGTCATCATGCAGCTCAAAAGAACACTAGAACTTAGTTCTCCAGTCCAACCGAAACATTGCACACTTTGGCCAGCAACTTTACGTTTCTCATTGTACCACACTTTTACAGAAGTCTTATAAAAATGATATGAGTGAGTCAGAAGCAGAAGGTGAAACATCCGATGGTCTCTCTGATATGAGAGACCCAGACCACAACCATCTCATGGAACTTTAAAGGAAAGACAAAGGGAAAGAGGGGGACAGAGGTGGGGGGGGTAAAGGGAGGAAAGGGAGGGTAGGGGGAGGGACAAAAGGAGAGCGGGAAAGCCCTTGTCACTTTGACAAGGAAAGTATGTGCACAAAATGCTCAACTCCATTGTAAACCGTAAATTCTGCACTTGTACATATCAATAAAATGGGGGAAAATGATACAAAGACTTTCCATATATAATGCACCAATTTCTCTTGTTAGCAACACTCTCCATTCACTTGGTATATTTGACAGCATTTTTAACTACACGCTTTACTCAATTTTCTTCAGTGTTTTCCTAATATGTTTTTAAATTGTAAAATTTTAACCAGGAGGCGACATTATTTCTACTGGTCATACCCATTTATCTTTATTTTGGCTGTGACAGCTTTTCAGAATTTTCTTTTAATTGTCTTAACAGCTTTAAGAGATATTGTTTAGAGATTAATAAAATTTTCTTTGACTTATAGCTGATATTTTCCTCATTATTAGACTTAAGAAATGCATTTACAGTGTATAATTTTGAGGTAAATTGAAGTTTTCATAGCATAGTCTAAAGAGTACAAACTACCAACATATTTTATTAAGGCTGATGTTAACATTGATCACGTGGATGAGGTAGTACTATGAGATTTCTCTGTTACTCCTTTTTAATTTATTTACATAACATAATCTTTGGAAGAAAGTCATTATGTGCAATTCATGGTGTGATATCATGGGGAAATCCTTCCTGGTGTATTATCTGTATAAATTATTTGAAATTCATCTGCATGTGAGATTTTTTTCTCTCGCCTTGTATTTATTTATTCAATTGCTTAAGTATGGATTTGTGGATATTTGCTTTTTACTTTTGGTTATAATCCAATATTTGTTACTAAATTATGTCAGCTCTGGGGTGGATATAGTGATGAGCCCCACCTCTCATCCCAGCACAAGGAAGGCTCAGGCTGGAGGATGGCAATTTTAAACCCATTTGACTATCTTCAAAAAAAAAAAAAAAAGAGTTCCTAGTTTTGGTTATGCCAGTTTTCTCCAGTTTGTTCTTGTTTCCCTCTGATGTATCCCCAGTATTTTTTTAAAGGTGTCTCATTTAGGAGTCCAGGCTCCTGGCAAACTCATAGCACTCCTGCCTAAGCCTGTCAAAGGCTGGGATTGCAGGTGTGCACCACCACCCCTGGCTAACCCCCCCCCCCCCCTCCATGTTACTGATATGTGTAAGCGCAAAATTTAAGGTTTACAATTTGTGCACATACGTATCTTGTCACGGTGACAGGGGCTTTCCCACTCTCCTTTTGTCCCTCACCCTACCCACCCCACCCTCCCTCCCCACCCTACCCCCCTGTTTCACTTTGTTTTTCATTTTAAGTTCCATAAGAGTTGTGATCTGGGTCTTTCATATCACAGAGACCATTCGATGTTTCACCTTCTGCTTCTGACTCACTTCACTAAGCATGATGGTCTTAAGTTGCATCCGTTTATTTAAAAAATCTTCCAACCTATCTGTCTTTATAGTATAGTAGTATTCCATTGTGTATAAATACCAAAATTTATGTATCCATTGGTCTGTTGATGGGGATTTTGGTGACTTCCCTATTTTAGCTATTGTTAGTTGTGCTGCTATGAGCATGAGTACACATGCATCTCTGTTATGTGTTCTTGGGTATGTAACTTAGAGCTTTGGGCATCCTAGGCAGGGTCTTAGCAACACCTCTTGCCCAAGTTTTTAAACCATGCTCAAGTTATGTATCTTCAGCCTCCCTCCTAGAATCAGCCAGTTATCCACCCCCCGACCAAAAAAAAAAATTCTTTTTATTCTATTAAGGGCGAAACCTATATCAGAAAACAAGATCTGGATACAAATATATCTATTGCTACAGAGAAGTATTTGCTTTTAGAGCCTCAGCTGAGAGACAAAGGAGCATGCTTATTTATACTAATTCATATATATATATATATATATATATATATATATATATATATATATGTTTCTATAGATAACAGTAAACTTTTTGTATATAGCGATCTAATAGATCTAATATTTATATCCAGCTGGATGCGAGTTTACATCAGTATCTCCTACTCTAATCCCTCACCATATGAGTTGCAGTCATTTCCCCTTGCTGATCTGTAGTCTCTGTTTCCAACAATGTGGAAATTGGTCCCATCATAAACCATTTCACTTAATTGCTCATACACACACACACACGCACACACACCACATGTAGTGTTTTAAGAATTGTTACATGTTCCAGGCACTGGATACAACTTTATCAAATACAATATTATATTTAATATAGTTCCTTTTGCCTTTAGTTAGACAAAGTCTACTCATTTCTAAAGGTATGAGATCATTTGCTTATCTCCACGACAACTTCTTTCCCTGTTTCTGATGCGGTTCTGTTGCTTTGCCTTACCTGCGTCTAACTCTTGGATCGACCCACCTCCTCACTGATTCCAAAGTCTAGCCGAGAGTCACACTTTGCCTTATAATGTTCCATGGGTTTGGACAAACGCTTGATTTATATTTTCACAATTAAAATAGCTCAGTAAATACCACCTTATCAAAAAACACAAAACTAATCCAATAACCTGCAATGTTCCCCTCTTCAACGTTCTGTGTTCTTTCTGATCTCCTCAAACTTTGTTATTATCGTTATGTAGTTTCTTCTTTTTCAGGATGCGGCATAACTGAAGTAGACAGTTGCTCTCACTTGGCAGTGCATGCTTAGAATCCATCTGTGCGTTTTACGCTTCGATTGCTCTTTCTCTTCGGTTGCTGAATACTACTCTATTGTGTGACAGCATACCAGTTTGCTTATTTATTTATGTATTGAAATAGCTTAATTACTTTCAGTTCTTTGCAGAATAAAGCTACCAAAAAAAGCCTTACCATAAAGATTTTTTAAGAGTAGTGATAAGATTTCAAAGTAATTGGGTAAGCTTCAAAGACCATGACTGTAGGAATTTAAAATAAAATGCTTTAATTTGATGAGAAATTATCCCACTGGGGCTGGAGGAATGCCGTAGTAACTAAATCACTTGCCTAGCAAGTACAAGGCCCTGAGTTCGATTCCCCAGCATCACAAAAGTCCAGGCATGATGGTGCACATGTATAATTCCAGAGCTAGGGATGGTGAGGAAGGGGAATTGTCATCACTCCAAGGCTAGTCTGGGCTCCATAGTGAGTTCAGAACCAGCTTGGGTTATAGAACAAGCCCCTGTCTTTGAAAAAAAAAAAAAGCAACAACAACAACAACAAACTGCCCCATTATTTTCCAAAAAGATTGCACTGTTTTTCTGCATTTCCACCAGAAATGAATGAGATTTGCCTTTGTCCTCCCAGGTAATAGGTGAGGTTATTGGGGTAGGGGCTTAATTATGTATTTAAGCCATTCTAGAAGGGATGTAATAGGATTTTATTTCTAATTTTAATTTGAAATTGTCAAATGAAAAATAATATAGAAAATGTTTTCTATATTATTTCTATTTTAATTATTTCTATATTATTCAATGTATTCTAACTGCTTCCTTTACATTGCCACTGGTGAAAACTCTCGTCACTTTTTGTGCAATTTATTTTTTTTTAATTTTTTCTAATTTTTAAGAGTTACTCATGTATTTTTAAAAAATGCTTTTTGAATATATCCTCAAGTGTGTGGCTTGTCCTCTCATTCTCATAATGGTATCTTTTTTAGAGCAGACACTTAATTTTAACCAAACCTTTCTTACAGTTTTGTGTATTATGGTTTTGGTATTGCACTACAATCTCACCAGAGACCTTGCAAGTGACATTATAGATGTGCGAATGATTGTTTTGGACTACTGTTAATTGCATATGCAAAGCATTGAAGAAGTGGATGAACTTCCAGAGAGATATAACTAAAAAGATAGAAAACCGAACAAAACAAAAATTAGTATCAAGAAAGAGTCAGTATCAAGAAATTTTGCAATACAGAAAGTTCCAGGTCCAAATTACTTTATTGTTGTTTTCCACCAAATGTTTAAAGAATTGTTACCAATACTTTTCAAACTATTCCAAAAGTTTGAATGGGATTGAACACTTCCAAAGGCTTTCATGAGGTGAAAGTTATCCTGAGAGCTAAACCAGACAAAGCCATTCCAACAACAACAACAACAACAACAACAACAACAACAACAACAACAACAAAAGTATGCACCAACACCCACAAAAAGCATAGATGCAAATATTCTCTGCAAAATAGTAGCAAGCAGAACCCGAGTGACCACTCATCAGAATCAGGTAGACTTTATCCCAGAGGTTCAAGGATGGCTCGGACAAAAATTTGACAAGCACAATATATCACATCAGTAGACTGAAAGGCACAAATCTTATGTTTATAAAAAGATGCAGAAAATGCATTTAATAAACTTTAATATCCTTTCATGATAAAAACTATCAACAGAATTGGTATAGAAGAAAAGTGCCTAACAGCATAAACTTGCTTGATAAATCAACAGGGAACATGCCGCAGAATGGAGAAAAACTGAAACCATTTCCTATAGGTGTGAGCCAATAAGAAATTTACAAACTAAAAATTCTGTTAGAACTGATAAACGAATTCATAGCAGTGTACAGTGCAAAATCAACCTAAGAAAATCATTAACATTTTTACACATTAATAATTAACTCTCTGAGGAATAAATCATTAATACAATTTCATTCCCAAGCTCCAAATGTTAAATATGTTGGGATAAATTTAACCATGGGAATAAATGAATTCTATAATGAGTAGGATAAAACACTGATGAAAGAAATTAAAGACAGTCCAAAAACTAACACCTCTCATACTCACGAAATGAAAAAAATTGCATTGTTAAAAATCCATATTACTCAAAGGAATTTACAAATTTAACAAAATCTCCATGGATATCTCAATGGCACCACTCATAGAAAGAGATTAAAAAGTCCTAAAATCCACATAGCAGCACAAATCCTGAATGGCCATAACAATTTTGAGTAGAACTGGCAAAGTTAAGATACCATAAAATCTGATTTCACGGGGGCTGAAGGAATAGCACAGTGGTGAGAGTCCTTGCCTAGCAAATGCAAGGTCCTGATTTCGGGTCCTCAGCTCCACTTAAGCTGGACATGGTGGTGCACATCTGCAATCCTAGGACTCAGGAGGCTGAAACAGAAAGATTGCCATGGGTTCAAGGTTAGCCTGTGTTACATTAAAAATAAAAATCTGACCTCAAAAGTTATGACACTGAAATAAAAAAAAAACTCACGAGGATGAATGAAAAAGATTAGAAATCCCAGAAACAAATCCATATATATATAGTTTACTGTCACTTGCCAAAGATGCTGAAAATGTATTGGAGAAAGACCAAACTTCACAAAATTGTTCTGGAAGACTAGAAATCTATGTTGAAGGAAGGAAAAAAAATCACCTTTTTTGTCAGTATATACATAAATCAATTCTCAATGAATTAAATATCTAAATATAAGACTCTATAAAATTTCTAGTATAAGACAATGGGAAAACTTTTCAAGACAGTGACATTAAAAATGATTTTGGAGAGTCAGACCTCAAAGCCACAGGTAACAAAACTGAAACACACAAATCTTATTCAATCAAACCAGAGTTTCTGTGCAGCTAAGCAAACAGCCAAAGGAGTTCAGGGATAACCTATAGAATCAGAGAAAATATTTTCAAAGTATTCATTCAACCAAGGATTGATATAAAAAAAAATATAAGGAACCCTTGCTCTTTGAGTTCTTGATATAAGCCATTTGCAGTGCGGTAAGATGATGCTTCAGTGTAGTTTTGATTTGCGTTTCTCTAGGGGCCAAGTATGTTGAATTTTTTTTTAAAATGTATTTTCTAGCTGTTTGTACTTTTTCCTCTGAGAATTGCCCATTCATTTCAATTGCCCATTTTTAATTGGGTCTTGGACCTTTTGGGGACTATTGTTCTTTTCTGTTTTTACTGATTCTAGTTATCAGCTTCCTCTGCTGGTTCTCTTTTCATCTGTTGTTTCTTTTGCTAAGCAGAAACTTTTAAATTTGATATAATGCCATTTGTTGATTCTGGGGACTATATCTTTTGCAAGAGGTTTCCTATACAGGAACTCTTTGGCATACCTACATTTTTAAGAGGTTTACCTATTTTGTCATCTGAGAGGCTGAGTGTTTCCATTTTAATATCTAGGTCTTTGACCCTCTTTGACTGGACTTCAGTACGTGGCAATAGATGTAGGTCTAGATTCCTTATTCTACATGTGCATAGATAGTTCTCCATTTTTAAAAGAGGTTGTTCTCTCACCTGTGTGTATCTTCGGCTTCTTTGTCAAAGATCAGATAGCTGATAATACTTGAGGTTATCTCTGTATCCTCAGTTCTGTACCATTGGTCAACCAGTTTGTTTTGTACCAGTTTCAAATGAGTTTTTAGCACTGTTGCTCTGTGATATAACTTGATATTTGGAACCGTAAGGCCTCCTGATTTTATCTTGTTGCCCAGGATTGCTGTGGCTATTCTGGGTCTCTTTTAATTCCATATAAATTTTACGAAATTGTTTCAAGTTCTGTGAAAAAATGTTGTTGGTATTTTAACAGGAATTGCATGGAACCTGTGCAGTTGTTTGGCAACATAGTTATTCGGACAATATTAATTCCTCTTATCCAGAAGCAGGGTTTTTTTTTCATTTTCCTAAGTCATTTTCAATTTTGTTTTGCAGGAAAATATAGGTTTCCTTGCAGAGGTCCTTCACTTTCTTGGTTAGCTTATTCCTAGGTATTGGATTGTTCAAGGAGTTACTGAGAATGAAATTATTCCTCTCAGCTTTCTCAGGGAGTTCATTGTTAGGGCAGATTAATGCTATTGATTTTTTGTATTAATTTTGTATCCTACAACTTGGCTGAACTTGTTAATTAGTTCTAAGTGTTTCTTGGAGGAGAGTGTTTGCGGTCTTCCATATAAATAGTCATGTCATTTGCAAATAAGTATCGTTGGACTTCTTCCTTTCCAGTACACATTTCCTTTATTTAATTCTCCTGCCTGTTGTCTCTGGCTGGGGTTTCAATAATATATTGATTAGAATTGGTAAGAGTAGAAAGCCTTCTCATATTCCTGATGAAAAGAAAATGATTCAATAAAAGTAGGTGCTCAGGATCTTGCAGAAAAAAGCAATCCTTTTGCATTGCTGAGGGGAATGTGAACTGGTATGGCCACTACAGAAAGCAGTGTGGAGATTCCTCAAAAACTGACATACGCATCCAGCCTGACCCAGCAATATCTCTTCTCGATATCTTTCCAAAAACGTTACAAGAAATATCTTACAGAAAGACACACATACCTGTGTTTCTAGCAGTACAAGTTACAATAGCTAAATTGTAGAAGATGCTAACACACTCACTGACCAATGGATGCACAAATGTGATAGATGTACACAATGGAATACTATCCTGCCATGAAGATGGATAGATTTGAGTCATTTGTAGGTAAGCGGTCACAACATGAGAGCATCATACTTAGTGAAGTGAGTCAGATTCAGAAGGTTGAACATCTCATGGTTTCTCTAATGTGAGAAACCCAGAATACATAATAGTGAGCTGAACGAGATGTTGGGAACTCAGGGAGATGGAGAAGGATGTGGGAGGGTAAGAAAGGGTGAGGGGAAGAGAATGTGAAGTTGATGACATATGTACGTACACAAAATTCTCAAGCTCAATGTAACCACTGTGAAGTGCCTATATGTACTGATTAAAAAAGGGAGGAAGTAAATATATAAGGAATCCAAAAACTGAATGTCACAAACATTTCAAAGAAAATTGTACAAATGTCTCAATTGTCAAAATGAATACCTGATTGCTTAAGTTTACATGTCAGTTTGGTTAGGCTAATGGTACCTGGCTATTTGGTCAAACATCAGTCTAGATATTGCTAAGAGTACTTTCTTAGATTCATATAACAATTTTTTAGTATTTTAAAGGAAACATTGCTAGAGGGGTTCATCTCATCAGTTGAAGGTCTTAAGAGAAAACAGATAGGTCTCACAAGAAGGAAGACATTCTGATTCCAGACAGTTTTTTTGACTCAAGATTCTGAATAGACTCCTGCCATAATTTTTAGTCTGTTGGACTTCTCTATATGTTTTGAACCTGCCAGCTCCCATGAATTTATGAGACTTTTAAAAATAATCCAATCAATTTCCTCAATGAAAAAACTGGAAATAATAATTCTCATGTCTGTAAGATCCAATCGTATAAAATTTCTTTAAAAATGCGTAAGAAAAGATAATGCTAGCTTGTTGATTGCCAACCCTTTGGGAGTGCAAAAAACACATTTTTTTTCAAATTTGAAAACTTTAACAAAAGAAAAATAATGACACTGTATTGATCAACGTTCTTTTTATCTACTAAAAACATTGTTTTGAAAATGAAAACATAAGTGAAAAACTGAAAGATTTGCCAAAAAATTCCAAAAAAACCACTTGAGTCTATAGAGTCAAAATAAATCAGATAATACAAACAGACCAATTATAGCAGAAAAAAAAGACATTTGAATCAACAAGTTAATAAAAGAAATGTGCAATATCAAAAAGCACACAAAAGATATTCAACATCCTTGTTCGGTAGGGACACGCAAAATAAAAGCACATTGTGATACTCCCACACCTCGTTTTTATTGTTTGGCGAGCATTTGGAACAAACAGAGCACTCACACCCGTGTGGTGGCGATGTAATGCCGCGCAAACTCTGTGAACCATTTCAGGGTTTTTGAAAAGTGTTAAACTTACAAATGGCATCTGCCCCGTGCTATATCTTTACGCTAGCTACCAAGTAGAAATAAAAATGCGTGTCTACAAAAAACTTCCATGTTAATGTTTTTATCAGTTTCATTTAGAATAGTCGTAAATTAGAAACAGCCTTATGCTTATCATCATATACGCAGATATGTTATACATCCATGTCTTGGCATACTATTCAGCAATGAAAAGCAATGAACTATTGGTAAATTCACAACATGAGTGAGCTTGCAAGGTTATTGTACTGAATTACACAGACTCTACCAAAGGAAGTATATGGTAAGCCATAGTTTCCTTCCTACAGAATTCTAGAGAAAGCAAAATAGTCGGTGGTGGTCAAAAACCGATCTATTCACCAGGCAGTGAGCAAAAGAACATGAACGATATATTGAGATGTTGGTTATATTCATTACTTTTATTGATGATTTCATAAATATGTACTTAAGATCAAAATTAACAGTGAGTGTATTTAGATATGTTTTCTTAAACATACTATGACAAAACTGTTACATATACAAATAAAAAAATAACCACCTCAAGAAACGTAACATGCTAAGGAGTTTGCATGCAAAGACAGAGCCTGATTTTTTTTAGCTGTCTGTTGTTGCTAAAAAGGGATTGTCGGAAGCCCATGTGAGGCTGTGGTTCAGTTTGCAGCACAACAGAAAAACAGAATGCTCTAGTATTAGAACGAGTAAGAAATACAGCCCACAGGTAAAATATATGTTCTTTTTTCCTCAGTACTGAAGATGGAATCCAAGGCCTTCCTACTCAGCTACATCCACAGCCAGTTTTTTCTTCTTTTTTGACTTTGAGACTGAATCTTTCCAAGGAAAATTTAAACCCTCAAGTAGAACCCTGTCTACAAGGACAGTTTCTTGTAATATTTGCCAAATTTGAAGATAGATTTAGTAATAGTATTAGGAATTGTTAATAATTTTAAGGTACAATTTTAACTGATTCCATAAAATAAACTTCCTAGTTTTAAGAATTGCATACTTTTAGCATCTAACAATTGAACACTAAATTGTCCATATTTACTTTTACAGGCTTCAGTGCTAAAAATGGCATATAGTAAGAAAAATGCTTGAAAATAGGCTGCATAGTTAGTGTCTGAATGCTCAACATTTGATTTTCATGAGCAAATTACTTATGTTGGTGAGTGGCATGCTCTGTGACATACATAATAAATATGATGCACTCATCCCATGAACAAAGGATAACATTTTAGGTCAAATCTACAGTGATGCTCATGACATTATAACATTCCATTTACATTCCAAGTCTTGACCTGCTATACATCAGAAAAAAAAACTATATGAGAAAATTTTGTTATATTTTTAATGAAAAGTCCATTAAAAGTTTTCTGCCATCTTTCACTCATTTTGGTTGTTATTTCATGCCTTTTATGAGCTTGTGTCTTTTTTCTATCAATATCTACTCTCTCCATGTTGCAATCAAGTGAAGATTTAGCCTAATCTAAACTTGCTTGGCTTGGGATCCACGCAGAGGATTGATGTAGCACACTTCTGGTGTGTCTGGATGGATCATAGAGGCATTGCCTTGGGTATCATATGGTCCTTGTCCCTTTCCTCTCCGTTCCCTTCTTCTACTTCCTGGCCACCATGAACTAAGCAACTTTGCTCATCACACGCTTCTGCTATGACGTTTCTGCCTTGGATCCAGCCAAATATGAACTGGTTGTCGTGAAACAATGAGCAAAATGATGCCTCGCCTCCTTTATGTTGTGGATATCGTGTGCTGTATCCCAGCCACAAAAAAGCTCATGCCCACAAGTTACACTTGAAAGAAGTCTTTTCTTCTCTCTCTACTGTATGGAGAGAAATAATGAATTTAATCATTTATTTATTGAATAACAGTCAAATATTTGCTGAAGGGCAGTTACAGTGCTTCTTCACTTTCTGCAATATAATGATCTGTGGCATTTTTAAGAGTTAGAAATTTACATGTCCCCTCATTAAAAATTCTTACTCAATAGAACTGCTTTGGGACTTACAGAACTCTTAGAACTAGAACAAAAAAATGTTCACAGGTATTTCTCATGTCTGACGGGCTTGAGACCCACCAGCCACATGTATGTCATTCTCTGTACCACTCGTTGAAAATAACAGCTCTGGATAAAACAGATACTTGCATATCTTGTCCCTATTGATTTTGTACTCTTGGTCTCAGTCATGACATAACCTTTTGATTTTAGGTTCATTCTTAGCCCATTCATGCTGTTATACTTTTTAAAAATCGATTGATTGAGTAGTCTATGAACAATATATATATATGAGGACTTTGCCGTCTAGTGAGGGCCTGGCTTCTTGTTCATTCACTTCCAGCCTCTTTCCACATCTTCAAGTGGCCAAAAGGTCAAGGTTTCACTTTTGGGGTCTCTAGAAAGTCACAACAATCCTATTTATGAGGACATCATACTGTGGCCTAATAATCTAGAAATTCATTGATTTTTGCTGTTCTCGCATCAGTGGATTTTAACATATGGATTTTGAATTTCACATGTTCTGACACTCACTTGCATTTCCTTGTCCTACTCAGAATATATTCATTATGTCCTGACTTGTGCAAAAGTCTTACCTAATTCTAGAATCCACTCTAAATTCTAAAATCCAAAGTCTCATTTGAGTATCAACTGAATTGGATATGAGTGAGACTCGTAGTAGAATTCATCACCAAACAAGTTGCTCACCAACTGAGATTCTATGAAATAAACCAAAATATTATTGTCGAACAGGCATAGGATAGATACTTCTGTTTTAAAATAGAGAAGTATGGAAGAAGAACAGGGAAATGAATCAGGTAAGCTAAGGCTACAGGCAAACTCCTCAGGACTTTCAGGACTGCAGGGAACGCTCTTCGGTTCCATGCTCTGCCAACGAGGGCTGGAGCGAAAGCTCCAGGTTGTAGCCCTTCTGGAGTAGCATCCTTGATCAGAAAGCTCTTCTAGGAAAGGCAGAAATATTTTTGATGACATGAAAGAATTAAATTTGAGTATACTCAATGAGTGCAAAAATATAACATCCAAGAAGATAGGTCTTGTTGGCACCTGATGAAGATGTACAGGGTTTTGTCCATGCAAAATATACTTGAATGAATGCGGTTTTATTATTGGAAGACACCAATAGTTTAATTTTATTTAATTTTCTTGTATCAGCAAAATAATTCAATTATTTTAAATCATTTGAAAGCATAAAAACAATTCTATGGCTCCTGGTCAAGCATAAGGCAGTAGGCCAGATTTGGCTATGGAACACATTTTGACAATCACTGGTCTAGTTGAGGAATTTTGGGGACTTTGTCATAGGGAAACCATGCATTGTTAAGGATACATTTTAAAACTATTAAAGGTTAAAATTATCAGGGCTTGGAATTGGTGAAATATGTAAAATAATACAGAAGAGATTTAAAAGATTCCTGGTTTCTTCCTTGAACAACTAAATGCATGAGTTTACCATTCCCTGACACAATCACTAGGGTAGAAAGAGGAGATTTCTGATGGGTACTGCAACTCATACCAAGTGTTTTAAGGTTATCTCTGAAAACATGTGCTCACATATTGTTATAATGCCTTCCATTCTTTTCTCAGCTAAGTTCATACTTTAGATTTCACCTCTTCCAGAAAGCCTTTTCTTTTGCTATTACTAAACTGGTTTACTAGGACAACGTAATGGGAAAGTACTGTACTTAGTAACAAAGGTCTTGACTTCACATATAAATTTTAAGGTTTGGTGCTATATGATACTACACAAGTCATTTCAATTTTTAAAACATCAGATTCTTTTCCTATAAATAGAGGTGATAATTATAACCTGTGTCTATTTTTAAAGCTCCATAAATATTTTGACATTCTTCTCATTAAGATGTAGGATTTGTCTTTCTTCTTTCGACTCTAGACAGGCTTGTGCCTGCTTCAGCCAACAGAGTAAAGCAGAGGGATGCTTTTTGACATCTGTATCAGTCACTTTCACACACCTGGAATAAAATAAATGACACCAGCAACACACAGGAACAGAAGGTTATTTTTCCTAACAGGTTCAGCGGGTTCATTCCATAGTATTTTAGCTCCAAGGCAGAAAGGGCATAGAATAGGAAATATATTTATATCATGTCATCCAGTAAACAGTGATTATAAGCACAGTGTCCAGCTGAAATGAGACCCCATTTTCTAAAAACGTATTCAGCTCTGGACTCGTGAATTTAGCTTCCCTGTGATTCAATTACTCTAAATAAAACCACATAAGACTTTGAGGACATTTTACACATAAAACATAATATTATCTACAGGAGTCAGGATCATTATTTTTTCTGTCATGGGTCATTTTGATGTTGCTGACATAATTCAAAGGCCATATAAAATTATCAACTTAAAAATTAGCCTGCTACAGTGTTACGGAAAAAGCTTTCAGATTTAGTAAACTTCAAATGTCACCTATAGGCTGGACATTCTCCACTCAAGATCTAAGACAAAATCAAAAGACAAAGAAACTTTGCCCTCCTCTGTGGGTTTCTTTAAAATGGGACCCACAATTCGCATGCCACAAATCTTACTCCACTGGTCACCCTGACTAGGGAAAGGCAAACTATCTGCAGAGGCCACGTGTAATCTGTCCTCTTGGCAGTCCCAAAGAAGATCTCAGGCAACAGCCAACGTCAAACTGATATATTACGTGAACCATCTTAGATATCCAACGAAATACTCTTCATAAGACTGGTATTCCTGATAAAATATGGTAGATGCTTATGCGACACTATGAAGGACAAATACATCCATTTGAGCCTTTTTAAAATTGCTGGCCCATAGAAACCTTGAACATAGTACAAAGTCATTGCTTTATGCCACTGAAGGGTGAAATATTTTATCATTCAGCAGTAGTAACTGCATTAGTACAACCAAGAGTCATTATAATACAAAACGTAATAATTATATAAAATGTGTTTGTTAACCCTAACTACCGTGATTATTTAAGGCATGCTTTTAGTATTTATCACACTTATTGTTGATAACATAGATCACTTGTCAGCTTATCATGATATATTTATGCAAATTGTTTTTGATTTCCTAGGTAGACTGTGAGCTGATGATGCCACAGGGTCTAGATCTTCTAGTACCTGGCACAGGCATCAGACTATAGCTGGGTACAGAATCAATAAAACCACTAGAAAAGATCATCTTAGTTGCATGTATTATCAAGAGTGTTCATTAAACCCATTTAATTCTGCTGTCCAAATTTTATTCATCTCTACCTAATCATTCTGTGTATCATTCTTTATTCGTTCTTCCAAATCTCAGTTGCTTCGATTAAACTATTTAGCAAACCCTTAGTTTAAATAATAATACTATTCATGTAATCACATGAATAATCTCATTTAACTTTTCAAAGAAAACAACATTAGCACATAAACTAACCATAAAGTTAATTTCCTTTAAAAATACTCTAAGTTTCAAAAGTATTGCTACATAAAGTTATTATCAAAACCAAAAGTATTTCATTAAGATATTTAATTTTTTAAACTTTTATCCTTGAGTGTTTCCCCATCATAAAGAACTTCTTCTTTACCCTTCAGTTTCCCCTAATCTTCTCCTTGGGACTTTAAATTTCTACAGAAAATTACTCAACTCTTACTTTTGAATGAATGGGATGGAAAAGTGCAGCTAACTATTAACCACTGCAAAATATTGATATGGTGAAAAATTAATTCCATTTAAGCCTTTACTGAACCAAGTGAGGCTCAGGCTATTTGATTCAACTACATATTTTCTGAAGCTTAAAAATCCATCACTTTCCTAATGTCATGTTGACCTTCTGTCACATTCCCCACCATGTTTGCTCAAATCAATTCTGTCCTCCAAGGCCACCAAAAGGAGTTGTGCTAGCTACTAATTTCACGCAACCTCTCCATGTGCCCGCTTATCTTTTTTGTTCTTCCTAACTACTTGAAGCAAGAGGAATTCCTCTTCTATTCTGAGACGGATCTTTCCAATTTTTCTGTGGGACCTTATTTTATCACTTATCCCTTTCTCCTGGCATTTTCAATCTGCGGTTATTAACTGCTTTTTATTGCCTAAAAACATGCTAAGATTTCTTACTCTTAAATAAGTACTGTTCACTTTAACTTTTCTACCTTTTCGTTATCCTTTTGTTTTTCCATTAAATAAAAGGACAGAAGATTTCCATTAAAAGAAACAGATTGGTTATTTTTAAGCCAAACTAGTCCATCTGAGCTTGGGTCTCACATTATTATACTAGGAATAACCAGAGAGAGAGAGAGAGAGAGAGAGAGAGAGAGAGAGAGAGAGAGTAATAATGAAAAATATTCCACAATTCTTCATAATTCTCATGTTTCACACTGTTTCACTTTGTCCCCACCTGGCTTGGTTGTCCATGTTAAGTCCTATGGCTTTTCTGTGGAGTGAAGTATATTTTATTCCAGCTCTGGTTGTTTCTGAGAAAGCTTTGTACTCTTATGTGTTGTCCAGCAGTGCTTGCAGACCAACTGCAGATTTTGGGTATTTTGATGCACTTCCTTTGGAGAAATTGTTCTGACACAAATAGATAAAGTAGCATTTCCTGATCACCTGGCCTGAGACAGATAATTTTTCTGAAAGACGATGCATGATATTGTAATTTACGTGATGTACTATTGTTCGTAGCCAAAGTTAATTCCATATTATCAGCTTGACATCATTCTGAATTAATTATAGGCAGCACCTCACAATTATGCATGGAAGTAGTTATCAGTATTGTCTTAATATTACCCATAAGGAAACCAGGTCACGGAGTTAATAAAACCCTGTTCAAGGTCAGACACCATTGATTGATGGTGACAAGGAATTCTCCAAAAGCAACTTATCTTCAGAAACTATAATATTCAGGCAAACTTTTTCTCCTGTGTTTGTATACATTATAAAGGAAAGATCTTAACTGCTTTGACCATTTGATGTACTCCCTTCAAAACTGCAGAACATCTCACGGGAGTCTCATGCAGGAAGAAGCAAGTGCCTAACAATCAAGTCAAGTTCTAACTGGGTCGCCTCGTTTACTGACCAAATGTCATAATCAATAGTCCCACGTGATGCCAATGTAGCTAAGCAGAAGTGAAGTCACAAGCACCGTGATACTAATTACACGGTGTAAGTAATTTTCGTCTCAAATACGATGGGTTGAGGATAATCATTATTTTTAAACTTGACAAACTTCACCATAAATTAGATTCATTTAAATGGCCATGCCAATCCCTGACGTCTTCCTCAGGAGCTTTTTGTTTAATGTGCCGATTAGTTGCTGATATAATGGGTTATAACAGAGCTACTGATTGTAAGAGCGCTTTTGTAAAGGCAGAATGGGAAGTAACGATAAGAACAAGCACAATAGAGGCCAGACAGGTTTTTCACTAGTGTATTAAGATCCTAAAACGTCAGGTATGGCCAAAAGGAAAAGAAAACTGAGGAATGATATTTTTCAACTCACTCAAAATAATTTCTCAAATTGTATGACACTTTACAGTGTGTAGAACCTTTTACTTCCATTATTATAATTGAGGCTCTCAAATTTCTGGGATAGATGGCCAACCAGAAAACTTTATTTCTATTTTTAAATTTATCTCCCCTTTTGCTGTGGCGCCCAGGAAGCCTAGAGATGAATTGAGTAACTGAATGTGAAAATAAGAACAATGTTTTATCTCATATGGAAAATTCTCCCCTTCCTTCTTAATTTGTTTATTTTTGTCAAAATTATTTAGCTGTTTAAAATATCTTGGTTAAGGGAGAGAGAGAGAGAGAGAGAGAGAGAGAGAGAGAGAGAGAGAGAGAGAGAGAGAGAGAATGCTTCCAGTGATCAATGATCTATTTCCCCTAACTAAGGCCCACCTCCCAAATGCTCCACTATGAAACACTGCCACTGGCTGTGTAACAGCCTTCAATACAATGGTGTTTGGGTGGCATTTTGGACACTAATTATGCTGACAAGTGATTTACAAATTAAAATCCAGAAAGACCTCTGGGGTCATCAATCTTTCATTTTAAAATCTTCAGCATGATAGTCCAAGTGTAGTACCACTGTCTATTCCTGAATGTCTAGGAATTGTCAAAGGTGAAGTGAGGTAAAGGACGGGACACTTACTTGTCTGGAAGTTTATTTTGTTTCTGAAATGTTACGAACTGTTCAATGCAAATTTCCAGACTGAGTGAAAAAGAAATCAATGTCAGCAAGTGCTCTGTATCACTTATGCCTGTTGATTAGTGAACACGTGAAGGTTTTTTTAATTAAAAAATGACTTAGTTTGAGCAATTCTAAAATCAGAGGATTCTACTTCTCTGTAGAAAAAGTTTCTGTTTTAATTCTTTTCCTCTTTAGTTTTTACGGGGAAGGAAGAGGTAGCTTTATCTACAGATATTGTTAACATGCACACAGCTGTGACTATATTTACACTTATTTTGTCAATATCTTTATAAACAAGAAGTTTTTAACTTCTAGCAGAAGAGAAGTAATCTATCATTCCATTGATTTGCTTGTGTTTGTAGCTCCATGATTCTCTGAATGGTTTCTTAGAATGCACGCATGAGTTTAACTGAGTGTATGAGTTCAACATGTGTCCCTAATATAGGCAAATAGAATTCATAAAACAGACTTACACTAAGCAAGAGGAAAATGCAAATTTATAGCCATGTAATGATGAGTTGTCATAAATTGTACTGCAAAAATTCCTTTGAATCCTTTTAATACTTATTAAGGAAATGCTGGATTATATCTGCATCCACATGATAATTAAGACAGACTATTCTAAGCAAGGTAAATTCTTGTAACATCAAAGTGATTTTGGTTTATAAACAGTTACGTGTATTTCTTTGCATTACAAAATTTAATACTGCTCTAATAGTCGGGGTTCACTTACTCTCAGAGCAAATGTCCTCATCGAAAAAAAATTTGCTTATAAAAAGTTAAGTTGGAAAGGTGACCTGAGGAAACATTGTGAGAATAAGGGAAGCAGAGACAATACCATTGTCCCATTGACAGACCAAGAATTTGGAGTCTATAGTCAGCAACTTTCTTCACTTTGGGTAGTGTTGTGATGACTTACGAACTCACCGGAACATTTAACTGACCCTTTATACAAGCTAAAAATGTTCAAATGGATATAAGATGACCTCGGGCAAAGAGATACAAAAGCTGCAGCACGTGCTGAACTCCAGGTGAGGCCAAGGTGACATTGGAAGGGCACCAAACATCTGCCTGAAAGCTGATATTTAATTTTTGCTAAGACTTAAGTTTGTCTTTCTTGTGCAAAGCTTCGTCAACTTGAACTTTTTAGCTATTTTAATATTGCTTTTTATGACAGATATTTACACAATACTATGAATTATGATTGTGTTTTTACATTAATTATTGTTTTTTGTGAACTTCAGACAATTTCTACTTACATTGTTCATTTGAATTTGCAAATGTCATCTCTTGAACAAATTTTTAATATCAATAGTATTTGGGTTGCTTTATTATGTCAACTTAAATATAATTTCCAATTCATCAAATGACTAAGAGCTTAAATTAAGTTTAGCTTTACTTCGGTGATAAGAAAATGTCGGTGACCTGGAAACATTTAAAATAAATTAAAATTCATAGAAATAAGGAAAACAAAGGTTATTATGTACAGTTTTTACTTACTTATACATGCATATATTTATTTTTGTAAATATTCAACTGAAAACTTCAAAAGAGTTTATATTTTGCCTTATAGTATGCTTGTAACATATCTTTTGAACTATTCTCATTTATATTCACACACATGGATAGATATGTATTGATAACAAAAGTAGCTTAAGTACGATAAAAAGGAAAGACTATAATTGGCTGTGGAATATTCAGTCTCTAAATAATACATAGGAAGCAATGTTTGTTGAAGCTCTCTGTATTAACCCTGTATGGCAATGATTCCTTATACTGACAAAACGATTTTACCTACAAAGACAATTTTTCTGCATCAAACAAGAAGCTATCGACTCTTCCTTCTTAGTAGAAGTTCTTCATGAGTTTGAAGATTCCTACTCTTTCCATTTTGTTGACATATTTTACCATAAACAAGTTTTGAATATTGTAAAATGTTTTCTTTGCACTTACTATAATGATAGTGATGTTTTCTTTTCTTTTGTATTCTCTGAGTAGACTGAGTTACATAGATTCATTTTTAAATGTTAAACCACCCACAGAGTCTTGGTCATGATCCATTACCCCTTCGTATATTATCTTTTCAATGATATCTAGTTAAGTAATGTTTTATCAGTGTTTGCTCTAATTTAAATATGAAGTGTCCCCCAAAGACTCCTATATTGATGACTTAATAACCAATATAGCGAAGTTCAGAGGTGAGGAATGGAGAGGTGATTGAAGAAGAAAAGTGCTGATCTCATCCATGGATTAAGCCTTCAATGAAGCCACTAGTTGAATGACCTTTTAGAAGTCGGAGACTTGTTAGAAGAACTTGGCCTTGGGGCATATAATGTGAAAGCGTGTATTGATTCTCAGGTTCCTTACCAGGCTTTCTGCCTCTTGGCCATCATTAGGTCAGTAACTTTCATATTCACTTCCTTCTGCCGTGGTATTTCAGCCACATGTCATGCCAAAACTTTGGAGCCAAATGATCACAGCCTGACACCTCTGAAACTCTAAGCCCAAGTAACCTTTTCTGCTTAGATATTGATACTATCAGGTATTTTATCACAGCGATGCAAAACTGACTAATATGGTATTCATATAGTGGGATGTTGAACTTTTTAAAAATTTGTTAAGATTTGGCATTAAAATTGAGAAATGGCTCCTTTTCTTTTTTTCTGAATACATTTTAAATTGGTGTTAATTGTTCTTTAAATCTATGGTAGAATTCCCCAGCTGTTTTTTTTTTTGCCCTAGCTTTGATAAATTCAGTTCCTTTAACTGATATGAGGCTGCATTAGTCAGCTTTCCCATCATTAAGAGAAATCACCCGATGCTCACGGCTTAAATGAAGATAAGTTCATTTTCACTCTGTTTCAGAAGTTACAGGTCCTGGGCAGGTGGCTTCAAGGCAGAAACACTGGGGCAGAAGGACGTGGTTGGAAAACACGGTTTATGCTGTGGCTTCTGGGAAATAGGAAACAGGGGAAGATCCAGAGAGGAAGGGGCCATACAGCGGACACAGTCCCCAAGGTGATGCCACCACGAACAGGTTTCTCCAGCTATGCTTCCTCTCCCAATAGCACTCTGAGTTAACAACTCATCAGGGGGTTAACCGTTAATGATGATGTCCTCACAATCCCATCTCCTCTCCAGGAGTCTTTTAAATCCAGTCAAGATGACACAAAAGATTAAATAGCCCAGAGAGTATTCATATTATTTTTTCTTAAATATTAATATATGTTACAATTTAACATTTGGAGAATTTTTGCCAACATTACCAAATTGTTTACATAACATTGTTAATATTATCTTTATATTATTCTTTAAGATCTGAAGCTCTGAAGTGATAAAGTTGTTTCATTCTAGTGTTGGTGATTTCAATTTTCTTATTTTTTTCTTGTTCAGTCGATTAGATCTTTGTCAACTTTATTGATCTTTTCAAATAACCAGTGTTTGGCTGTGTTTATTTTCCTTAGTGCTTCTGTGTTTTATATTTGTTGTTTTCAGCTCTGACCACTAGTACTTCCTTTCTTATACTTACCGTGGTTTTAAATCTTCACACTTTTCCAAACCTTTTAGGGCTAATTTTTCAAATTTTCAAACATAATCATATAAAGCTATTTTCTTCTTAGTACTTTTTTCTATTTCATGACATTTGATATGCTATATAATACTTATTATTTAGTACAAAGTATTTTTCTAACTTTCTTTACAACTTTACTTTGATTCATTAATTATGTAGACATATACTACCTAATTTCTAAGCATCTTAATGTTATTGATTTATTTATAATTCATCTGTGGACAAAAAATTGCTGACTCCAATTTCTTTTTTTCCTTTTTTATTAATATAAATATGCATTGCAAAATGGTTACAATGAGCTTGGGAATTTTGTTCACATATATATCACCTCGACAGTACAATCTCTTCTCCTCCCTTTTGTGGCCCTCCCACGCCCTCCCCATCTTCCCTAACTCCCACTATCACACCCATTTGGTTCCATAAAATGCCTCTCTTCTGGTTTCTCATATGAGAGAAACTATGCTATAGTCAACTTTTTCTATCTGTTCAGACTTATGAAGATTTGCTTTATGGTTCTGTATATTGACTATCTTGATGAAAATTCCATAGGAAGTGGAAAGAAGTGTGAAATCTATTGTAGTGGAACGCTAGGTAGAAGTGGTTGATGTTATTTGTCAGATGTGTTATGTATTTACTGATCTTTTGCCAAGTTGTGAGATTAATGACTGAGAGATACAAAAATCCCCTATTATATTTATAAAATGCCCAACACTGTTTAATTTTGTTAATCTATGCCTCATATAATTTGAGGCTGTTATTAAGTACATACTTATTTTTCATTGTTATGTCCTCTTGTGGAATTGTCTCCTTATTATTATAAAATGGTCGTTTTTTGTTCGGGTAATATTCTTTGTGTTGAACTCCATTTTACCTTATATTTAAAAGCCACTGCCTTGCAATGCTGTATACTTATTTTTTGGGTTTTATGCCTTTTCCCCATATATTTTACTGTCAACATAACCATGTTTAATAACCTTATTTTTTTTTTTTTTGAGACAAGGTCTCGCTCTGTGGTCCAGGCTGGTCCTGAATTTACTTCAGTGCCCAGGCTGGCCTTGGACTCACGGCAATCCTCCTGTCTCAGACTCCCGAGTGCTGGGATTACAGGCGTGCGCTACCACGCCCAGCTTATGTGGTGCTGGGGAATCGAACTCGGGTACTTACCCCTTGGCTTAGCGCTTGCTCAAGCGCTTTAACCGCTGAGCCATTCCTCCAGCCCCTAATAACCTTATTTTTAACATATGTAGTTGAATCCATTCTAATCTATTCTGAAAATTCTCACAATTTAAAATTGGTTTTATTGAGTTAAAATTCACACACTATGCAGTTAACTTGTTCAAATTGTGTAATTCAATGGTTTGGACATATTGCACTTTTTGTGTAGTCAGCTATATAGAACATCTAACCATTTTAAGTGCATAATTTCTTGGCATTAAATGCACTTGATGTTGTGCAGCCATCACACAGTTGATAAAACTTTTGTATGGCCTCAAATAAAAACCTCTGTAAATATTAAGCATTATCTCCCTCTACTCATTTAGCCCTAGTGATCTTTTTACTACATTGTGTCTCTACAAATTTGCATATTTAAACTCATCATATAAGTAGAAGCATAAAATATCTGTATCCTTATTGCTTTATTTCATTTTGAGGCGGATGCAGCAATTCTCCAAAGGGTCCAGACTATTGCTTGAGCCAGTGGCAGACCTTAGCGTCGTCATTGTAATATTGGCTTCACGGGCATGTAGGACGCAGTATTTGTGGGTCATGTAGACTTCCACCCAGATATCAGAAAAAAAGGCCTTGGTAGTCAGGTAGGGTACCCTTGAGAAGGAAGAGCCTGAAGTAGTGAAGGTGAAGCTGAATGTGCAGTTGATTTGCCAGAAATTTGGAAATGCCTGGAATAAAATTGCCTGCAGAAGAAGACCATAGAGTACGAGTGCACCCTGGAAGAGGAGCCATGGTGCTTGCTGCTAGAGATAATGCATAGGGCTGGGCTACCCGAAGCCTTCGGAGTTTTCATCTCATCACAGCTTGATCCAGATGCTGCAAAGGGAACTACAAAATGTAATGAGGCTACACTCGCCCTCCTGGGCTTGGTCTTGCCTTGGTCTGATGACTTTGGATCCTCCCACTTCTCTCTTCTGGCAAGGGAAGCTTCACTCTGCGCCATTATGTGTGGGAAGTGCTTCACTTTTCTTTGATTTTCACAAATGCACGTAATTGAGTTGTTTTCAGTCTCAAAGGAGACTTTTTGGCAGTAGTGGAGATGATAAAACTTTAGCAACTTTTATGAACTATTATGCATTTTGCATAAGGAGGTAACATGCCTTTTAGGGTCCAGCAGTGATATATGATGGTTTGGAAGTGGAATGTACCTCAGATACCTCCTGTATTTAATATTGTTAAGTATCCTTGACTTTGAATGCTGTTAGGAGTTAGTGTCTGGTCAGGAGGAGTGGATTACCGGTGCGTGCTGCATTCCTAGGACGTGGCCTACACTGATATAAACTCTCACCCTGGCTTCTTCTGGATGCCCCTCATTCCTTCCTTTTGCCATGCTGTGAGCAGCTGTTGTCCACCAGAGTTTTCCTGCCATCGCCACCATTGCCAGTCACCCGGGAACGGAATCAGTGAGCTAAATTAAACCTTTTTCCCCTGATTTGTGAATGTCGGATATTCTGTCCCAGCAATGAAAAATCAACTAACATTCTCATGCGTAAAATCTAAAATGAAAACAAATGACTATATTTGTTTTGGCCCTATCTTAATCACTTTCTTAGTGCTGGGGCAATATACAGCCCCGAAAATTTAAAGGAGAGATTTATTTTGGCTAATATTTCTGAAGTCTCAGTCCATTCATGGTTTTCCAACAGTATTGGAAAGGAATAGCGGAGGACCTAGGCAGAGGAAAGCTTTTCACAGCATGGAAACAGGAAGCAGAAAGAGCAGGACCAAGGCAAGAGTACATACCCTTGCATGTTACACCCCCAGTGACTCCTCCCTCCTGACACGACCTGTCTCCTAACAGGACATGAAATCAGCAATGAGTCAAGCCACTTGATCTAGTTGATCCCCATGACTCAATCACCTTCCAAACACATGAAGCTTTTGGTGAAAACTCCAGATACAAAACAAGAATTCCACACCTGGACCTCAAGATGTTTGTGTCCACCTTACTATGTAAAAGTCATTAATTTCACCTCTAAAGGTCACTCAAGTCTTTACAGGGCCAGCATTGCTAAGAAGTCTAAGTCCAAAATTACTGAAGGCAAATTCTTAGCTGTAAATTATTGTAAAATTTAAAAATGTAAATATTTTCAAGATATAATGGCACAGATTAAATATTCCCAACCCAAATGGGAGGAGCAGAAAGAAGGACAGAAAATAATGGGACAAATAAGGCAAAACACAAGAAGACAAGCATTAAATTCCATAGTTCTGTGTCCAGTACCAGGTGCAAGTCATGGTGACACTTTGGGTGGCTCTGCCTCTATGGCAACCCCAGTGGCAAAATGGGCCACATTTATTTTTGGGTGGCATTTCCAAATTCCGGAGGTCTCTACTGCACTGGCAGCTTCATTCTCACAGCTTCATACATTGCTTTCCGGAGGCCCGCTGCTTGGCCTCCTAGGCCTTCTGAAATCTAGGTGGAAGCTTTCATGACCCCACAATGCTTGCATTCTGCAGGTCTGTGAAAAAAAAAGCACTCTATGGATGATGACAAGGTATGTATGTGTTTGTATATGTCTGTGTGTGTGTGCACGCACATGTGAGTATGTGCACTCAAAGGAGTATTATTCACTCTTCAAAAAGAAAGAATCCAGCCATATGTGACATTGTGGTTGAATCTGAAGTCTATTATTGTATGTTAAACAAACCAGACAGAGAAAAATATGGGATGGTATCACTCATACAAGGAATTAAAAAAACTTCAAATACACAATTAAGGAAAATGAAACAGAGGTTTCCATGGGCAATGCTGAGGGAAAGGAAATAGGGAGATGTAGAGAAAAGGAGATAAGATATTAGATGTGTCAAATGAATAAATAAATATAAAATTTTAAATTAAAACCTTCCTCTTTCACTCAATGAGAAACAGCAAGGTAGCCATGTGGCAGATTCCCCATGGAGAATGCCGAGACTGCTTGCAAGTCGGATCATGCCAGTAGCCTGAAGAGTGCATGAAGGGGTCTTAGCAGTAATATCCACTGACTCTGGTCTGGGCTTTGTGTACTCTGGGTAGGAGATGCGAATTTTTGGTCAGCTATAGAGACGAGAAACCGAAAATGTTGCACCAGTTTTGACTGTTTAGTCACATTCATTCGGGTTAAGAAATATACTTTTCCCTAAAGTACAGCAATGGGCAAGCAGTAACGGTTTGATGGGGGGGGGGGGGGGGGGGGGGGGGGTTGGGTAGGAAATTAAAATGTTGCAGCCTAAACAGAGAGATAAAGGTGTGAAGGCCTGTGGCTTTTGTACATATGTACAGTCATCTTTAGTATGAATGAGAATAAACAGATGGCACCTTTAGACAGGTGCCAGCTTCCTTGCTTGATCTTGAGAGGGGAGCATGGGAGAATGTGCGGGGATAATGACAATAGAGGTTTTCTTTCTTTCCTAGAATGTCTCAACTCCCTTTGTCCTGCCCAATGCCACGATCACAGGACCAAGTATGCAACTACAACTGCATTACATTTATAAGCTTTTTGATTAGAATTTATAAAGGTCCAGTGGAGGAAGCTGTGCTTCCACACAATCTGGCAAAATTGAAGCTGACACTAAGTACTTCTGTTCTGCTTGATGATTAAGAGAGCCCATTACCATGTTAATGAAGCATTCTGACTATGTTGAAGGCAAGCTTGGTCAAGCTATGATGCTTGGTATGGTAGGTGTACCAAGTGCAGTTTTTCTTTACAATATTTTTAACTCACACTATACTTATTGGGAATTGCCTTCATTGTACATTGAAAAATATTTGTAATATACTTAAATGTGTGTATTAGTAAACACACATCAACAGACCAGTAGATTCATAGATTGTGGCATTTATATACAACGCAGGGCTACTCATCTATACAGATAGACAGGTTGGAAGCTTTTGTAGGTAAATGGAGGCAACTTGAGGCCATCATGCTTAGTGAAGTGGGTCAGAAGCAGAAGGTGAAATATCGAATGGTCTCTCTGATATGAGAGTCCCAGATCACAATTATTTCATAGAACTTAATGTGGGAAATAATGAGCACTGGAGTGGAGGAGTAGGGAGGGGGAGGGTCGAAAGAGTGAGAGGAAGGATTTGTAACTTTGCCATGTATGTGCACAAAATACTCAAGATCAATGTTCACTTTATGTTTTGCACTTATACATCTCAATAAAATGGTGAAAAATAAAGATTTATCTCTTCTTCATTAATTACTCTGTTTCCTCTTAGAGGTTTTTATAGGTTAGTGCAGTCTTAGGGATATTTAGTGGGGATGTACAATATCATACTGAGAAGTTTGGAGTTACTATTGCATTTCAATATCTAATAAGCCATCTCTAAAATAATACAAATCTTTGGATGTAGGTAGAATAAAATAAAATGTGTGTATAACTTAAATAGGATTTCATGTTATGTTTACAGTACTTAATTTTTAAGTGTGTCCTTAGGATTTGTTAACTATGTGACATTTAGTGAGCTACTTAACCATTCTGAATTTGTTTCATCATTTGCAAGTTCTACCTAATGATGGCCAAAACTCATTCTGCACTTTTGAAGTTTGAAAAGAGAGAAAGCATGTAAAAAGAAAAAACAAAAAAACAAGAGGTGTGTCAATGGTGGTGTTAGGTTTATTGATGTTGCTGTTTGTTATTCAAAGCCGTCAATGGGGAACAAGTTTTAATTCTTCTAAGGAAGCCTGGGTTCTATCAATTACTTAGACATAGCAGTTTTATATATTTTCTTTTTAGCACGTTTGATTCACTAGGAGCTATAGTTTGGATCTTGAATGTTTCCCCAAATGCCCAAGCGATAATGGCTTGGCCACCAGTGCATAGTTGCATAGTGCTATTGCAGAGTAGTGGAAGTCTAAGATTTTGGGCCCAAGAAAAAGTTAAATCTCTGAGAGCGGCCCTTAAAGGAGTCAGCAGGACAGCAGTCTCTCTCTCCCTTCTTGTCACTCTAAGCTAAACAGCTTTCTTCCACCATATCTCTCTTTCAGCCATGATGTTTCTGCTTTGACACTTGCCTAAAACTCAGTGGATCCAGCTGGCCATGAAATGAAACCTTTGAACCCATGAGTCAACATAAATATTATCCCTTCATAAATTATCTCAGTTATTTTAATAATATAAAGCTGGTCAAGGACAGAATTTAAATTTCCGTGAGGATTTAAACAGAAAATGAAGCAAATGTCTATTCCAATTCTCCTTATTGGTCTATTAAGCCTGCATGAATATTTCACATAGAAACAATTATAAAACAAACTTCCAATCATCCTTTAGCGCTCCCCAAATATCTTTCCTCCATTCCATACACTGGCTTCCATTGAAAGCTGCCAATTCTGGAGACCATCATGCTCAGTGAAGTGACTCGGATGCAGAAGGTGAAATATCGAATGATTCCTCTAGTATGAGAAACCCAAACTGCAGTTATTTCACAGAACTAAGTGCTGGGGGGAAGGGGGGTAGTGGGAGTTAGTAGGAAGGCGAGGATGTAGCACAGTCAGAAGGGAGGGGGGAGGGTTTCTAATTTTGACATGATATATATGTGCACAAAATATTTAAAGTTCAATGTAAACATTATGTTTCACATATGTACATATCAATGTAGTGGTGGAAAAAAGCTGCCCATTCTCCCTGATCCTGTTCCCTCAGTTCTTTATTCTCAAGCTTCTGCTGTCAGATTTGCATTCCCATTTCCTCACCAAACAGTTATTATCTAAGATCAAGACATTTTTACAGTTGTATTTTTTATTTATCTCACAAATCGTTGTAACACCCATAGCCTGACTTCTGGGACTTAGGAGTCTCCCTGTCCTCCTGTGCTTATCTGTCTTGTTTTGACTTCTGCAGCTATCCTTTTACATATTTTGCAGGGCCACCCTTTTCTATCTAAACATTCAGTCTTGAGGTTCCCTCCTGCCGTTTGACAGGTAGTCATTATTGATATGCTGATTGTTCACGTCATATTAGTACTAGTTTCTGAGTGATAAGACCAAAGAGACAATAGCTCACGTGATATCACTTATCCACCAATTGCTTCATAGATAGCTCAAACTCAGAGACATTCAGGACAAAACGATTCTCTACCTCAGCTAGCCCTTGTCTGGAATTCTGTGTCAGTGAATGATACTTCCACAGATCCATTTGCACAGCCCACCTGAGGAACCGTTACTTCTCCTGTCCAACCTGGTATCCCATTCTTTTTTATCCTGTGACAGTATTGAATTGGTTTGTTTCTTTCTGTTTCCATCACTTAACCTTTAAATCCAAGTAACCCAGAGTACAAGCATTTTATAGAACCAAATGATTATGATAGTAGGAGTCAGGGGGGATGAGGGAGGGGGTAGGAAGGTCAAAAAGAGGGAGGAGAAGGCAATAAATTTTATATATGATCTAAGATCAAGATATTTATGTATATGTAATTATACTATATATGCTAAAGAGAATGGGGGAAAATTCCCATTAGCCATAAAAGTTTACTTAAAAACAGTTATGCTTAATGATTGAGTTTATGCATTCTGAAGCCAGATTACTTAGATTCCAGTCATTGCTTACCTACTTATTACTCGTTGACTACCACAGACTACATTTTTTCTTTATCTATGGAATGAAAACATTGTATATAATTTGCTCACTGGAACAGGATGCAGGATTAAATGAATTAATGTATGTAAATCACTCAGAAAGTGATCAGTAATGTTAGTTAATATTAGTAGTTCTACATTTATACTCTATCATTTGTTTATGCACACTGTAAGTAGAATTATCTTTCCCAAAATGCAAATTTGAACATTTTGTACAGATATCCCGTCCTCTATCAAAGAGTTTTCTATCATACTTATTACAGAGCATAGGAGTAGAATCATAACACAAGATACAAAGCCCTGCACAATCTTGTCTCTATATCTCTTAGCAGCTTACATCAAATATCCTCTGCCATCCTCTTCCGTTTACGTAGTCTGCTCAGTCCTACGTTAAGATTTTGCATGGACTCTTCCTTCTTCATAAAATGTTCCTCCTTTCCTTTTTAACCACCTTAAATATTGCTTATCCTTCAGATCTCAGCTCGAGTGTTGTATCCTAAGAATTCTTCCTAACTTCTCTGTCTTGGTACATCAGTAGGCACAAAACTAATTATCAACTCCATCGATGGAACACAGAGCACTTGTTTTCTTTGTGATGAGTGGTCCTTCATTCAAAGAAAATAAAAAGAAGAATGTGTAATGTGCATATGTTGCCTCTGCCTTTCCAAAGCCTTTTGGGAAAGACAAAAAATATCCCTAAAAAATGAAAGAGTTAATAGTTACAAATACATCCATCTCTAGGCAGAGTTTGATGCACATTGAAAGCCAAGAGAGACAGGTGAATCCACTCTCAATGCTTATGGTTTCTTGAGGAAAAAAAGGTCTTTCCTTGTGGAAGAACGGCCATCAATGATCTGAGAACTGCCATATCAACCACATGGACTTGGTGCCTGATAAGGCCCCAGGGGATATTTCCATCAAGCCTGTCTCTTACAACACCAGTTCAGTGTCTTCCTGACTCTCATCCAGCATGACCAGGCAAGAAGAACTGCACTCCCCAGGCACGGTGAAGCTCCAATCCTCCCCTGGTCTGAGTTTTCCATGTGAATGCACACCTACTAGTCTGTTTTGGTTGCAATGTGCAGTGCATGGTAGATGAAATACCAAAGAGAATGCACAGAGAAAAATTAAATAGCGTGCCCAGATGTTTGTTTTTTTAGACTCATCATCCCAAATCAGGCATCACAATGATAAGATCAGCCTAACTGTGCAGAAAACTCTAAGATCACATGGGTCCTTGGAATAGGGAATTCAACAGGTATGCAGGAAGAAATATCATTTTATGCTAATTCTCAAGACATGTTAATGCCAGGCTGTCCCGAAATGTCAAAATTTCATTAGATTGGAGGCTGCATCTCACAGTCACTGGTGAATCCACAACATTATACACGGTACATGAAATATCAGAAATACTCAAAACGTTAAAGAATGAATGAATCAACGAGTTGAACATTATGTATGTACCTGTGTGTGTGTGTGTGTAGTAAATAATCAGGGATTGGAAGGTGGCTGAAGATACTGAAAGGCAGAAAACACTGATCCTTGTAAACCGTTATAAGACAATAGACAATTTTTTCATACTTTTAAACGAATGTCATTTACATCCTATCAGTTCCAGGATTGCTTTATGAGAACTTCTGGACACTTTTTATAGTTCTAACTTCCAAATTTTGACTTGCCTTTTATCAAAAACAACCTAAAATGTACCATAAAAACAATATTGCAAATCTACTGCTAGATAGACCACATAAGAAACAGAAGCATGGGAATGTGCCCTTTATGTGGATTTTCAGTAGAGAGTGAAATATTGCTTTGAGCCGTTCAAATCTCTCTGTAATACAGTACTGCCACATTCAAAAGTTAACTCATAACCTCCCAACCTTTTCTTGTTCCCAAAAATCACACAGAGAAATTTGTCTTTAAAAACATGTCTGAAACACACACATAATATAAATAATAAGCAATACATGTATATACACTTAGAAAAGGTTCAATCCCACCTTGTTTTAGCTATTCCTTTTCACCAGATATCTCTTTATATATGTAATTAAAACAGTCCACCATGATTCTGACATGAACTGCAGCCTGACCCAGCTTTTTGCTTCAAAGGAATGATATCTCATCTGTCCATCAGCAGTACCTTAAGGTGTCTCTTAAAACTTGCTCAGCAGAACACACGATGATCTGCACATCAAGAGCTACTCAGAGCTGAATCATTACAACGATGGTGGAGATTGTGTGCTACCATTCTGGTGAATGTTTTCAATTTTATCAAAGTTTTCACTAAGCTTCATAAAAGAGAAAAAGAAGGAATCTATCTCTTCAAGGAAATAAGGCAAAGCTGCAAATATGTAGTGACCGACACACATGATTTTATTTCAGAAAAAGTCACTTCATGTGCTTTTAATATAATTTAGCTTGCCAATCATATTGAGTGAAAATGTTTAATTACCTGGGACAAGTTTATACCCTGTCATTTTGACTGAAATGCCTGCTACTGTAGTTATTCATTTTGGTTATTAAATGGTTTCCTAAACAAAAATCTCCCAAAAATTCAAAAGTTATCTGATCAAGTTAGCATAGCAAAATATCACAGCAAAAGAATGATATGTGTCTCATTATGTAGCTTTGATACAACATATTATTTTAATGATGTGATGGCTTATGTCTGCTGTGGAAATGATCTGGAGTACATTTCAAAGAGCTAGCCTATCAGTAGCAAGGAACCACATGATGATAGGCTCTTAGGATAAATATTACAGCATATTTATTAATAAAATAACATGGTAGCATATTTAAATTACAATTGGCCACAATGAGAGATGTAGACAATCTTCCTTGCAGAATCTACAGTCTACTCTTCACCCTGCAAAGAAATGTGGGTGGAACTTAGTGACAGCCTTGCAAAGACCATGGGAGCTTTACAGCAGAAAAATCCAGCAAAGATGATCATAAGCAACTAAGTTATGAGCTTAATTTCCCCAGGGAGAGTCATGCTTATGTCACATGGCACCTGATCTGATGTAACAGGAATATACCTCCAATCTGTTGCCTTTCTCCAAAACCCCGTGGCTCTTAATCACCATAAAGTCATTAGATAAATTTTGGTGGAATTTATAGATGCATAGTATTCCACTGTGTATAAATACCACAGTTTGTGTATCCATTGGTCTGTTGATGGGTATTTTGGTTGCTATGCATCTATAAAGTCCAACAGTGTGGAGGCTTTTGCAGGCAAACGGAAGAAACTTGAGAACATCACGCTGAGTGAAGTGAGTCAGAAGCAGAAAGTAAAACATCGAATGGTCTCTCTGGTATGAGAATCCCAGATCACAACTATCTCATGGAACTTAAAACGAAAAACAAAGTGAACCAGGGAGTAGGGCAGGGAGGGAGGAAGAGTGGGTAGAGTGAGGGGCAAAAGGAGAGCGGGGAAGTCCTTGTCACCTTGACAAGATACGTATGTGCACAAAATGCTCAACCTCATTGTAAATCTTAAAATTCGCACTTATACATATCAATAAAATGGGGAACATTTTTGATAAAAGGCAATTATAAAAATATCTGACCAATCCTTTCTAAAACTGTGAGAGTCAGACTGTTAACAGCCATGAGAATTTAAAAAAAAAATATGACGAACAAGTGTAAGGTGCTATTCAAGATTAAATCCTGAAACAGAAAATTGAATACTAGTGAAGAAGTTAAAACACGGACTAGAAGTTTATTATTAGCAATGTTGGCTGCTTAACTTTGACAAATGTAGTAGAATAATGTGTAAATATTAAGATTAGGAGCGGATTTTATGCCCCAACTGTAAAACTGTGCTCATTTTGCACATTTTATTTAAACGTAAAATTATCTCAAAATAAATCTTAATTTTAAAAGAAATGCTAAAAACATTTTAGATGCTTGGCCACCGTCATTGATACAACATTTTATAGTGTTTTTGATTGTATAAAGAAGAGGCTGGGGCACAGCCGAGAATAGCAGATGGGTGGTACAGTCTTGGGAGCCTTTTGCTCTAGCTGCTGTCACAAAGCATCATTGCTTGGGGGACTTAAACAACAGAATTTTATTTTCTCACAATTTTGCGTGCTAGAAATTCAGGTCAGGGTTTCAGTTGAGTATCTTTGTCTCTCAGTCTCTTTCAGACAGCTATAATCTCCTCATGTTTTCACACAGTCTTTTCTTAGATATACCTGCGTCTCACTGTCCCTTTCTCAGAAAGACACTAGTCAGATTGGATGAAAGCCGAATCAAGAGATCTCATTTAACTCTAGTTATCTCTTTAACATCCTGTTTCCAAATATGGCCAAATTCGGAAGTTCTTGGGATTAGAGTCTCAACGTACAAAAATTAGAGGTCACTGTTCAGACTCTTAACACAGTTCAATAGACCTGAATTGGAACTTAACACTACTTCTGTGAGGTAATACGAGTCTTTATAAGTCAAATTCTGGGTGTCAGCATTTTCATTTTGCCTTTTAAGAATTTCTCTGCAATACAAACAATAATATTTCATTGCAAGGCTTTCAGTAGACACAGATGACATTTGTGCAATTAAAAAATGGTATTTAATTCATTGATTTTGGTCTCATAACTTGACTCTTTCTCAACCTCTTTTTATACATCTATTCAGAGTGTTCCTGTTTTTCACTTGGTTTGCAGGTCAACTATTAAAAATTTGGCTTGTCACTTTTAAAATCAAAATCTTGGACTCCATGATCTCTAAGAACCACAAACTGAAAATGTCTAATTCTTTACTAGCTGAAATAGCAAGAATTACATACACACAACAAATGTTGTAGTTTTTTCTCTTTAGCTCATTGTAATAAAACTTGTTTCACAGTATTATCATCAAATCAGCCTTACATTTCGTAAGACACTATGGTGATACATGGGCTTTTGTCAGGGAAATAGTTCTAAAAGAAATTATGAAGGAAATGCTTTTCTTCAGAGCATGTGTTCCAGAAGAAGAGTGTTACGTCTGAGTGTATATGCTCATTGCAAATTCATATGTTGTAATCTTGTCGCCAATGTCATCACATTGGCAGGTGGAAATTTTGAGAGGCAAATAGATCATGAACACAGAGTCCTCATGAATGGGTTTAGCGTCCGTACAAAACTGCTTTATCTCATCTGTCAAGGGGGATTCAGGGGAAAAAAAAAGGTGAAAATACAAGAATGTGAGTCCCCACTAAACATTTGAGTGTGTACGTTTTCTTTACTTTTTTTTTTTTTTTTTTTTTTTTTTTTTTTTTTTTTTTTTTTTTTTTTTTTTTTTTTTTTTTTTTTTTTTTTTTTTTTTTTTTTTTTTTTTTTTTTTGCATTTCCCAGCTTCTAGAACTGTGAGAGATATAATCTTACTGTGTCGGAGCTACCTAGTTCATGGTGTTTTGTTGTAACAGCTTGGGGGCACTAAGAGAATATCTTAATTACATTTTCACTGTTAGGGTATGGTACCTAATGGACGCAACTTAAGGGAGGAAAGGTTTAACTTAGTTTCAGAAGATCTCAGTCCATTCATGGGTAGCTGATGATGACAGAAGCACATGGCGGAGGCGTAGCCTGAGGCAACCTGTGTACAATATGGTACACAGGAAACAAACAGAGTGAGGAAGAAGGAGAGGCCTGCAGAGAAGCTGGAGCAAGAGTTTATATCCTAATGCCTGTCATACTTCATATACCTGTAATCTATCCCTTCTGACCAGTCCCAAACTCCTATCAACACAAGGAATGTGTGTATCATCCACAACTTCCAAATGTATGTGGCTTTTGGGGAACATTTCGCATTCAAACCATAACCAGAAGCAAGAGGGAAAAATCCTTTGAGAAGAAAGCAATTCTGTCTCTCACTCAGTTGTTGATTCCAAGCGTGACAGTTTAGGTGGATTGTCAACTCTATTAGCTGGGGAGCCACCTAGGGAATTAGTAAAGCTCGCTTCTGAGGTCTGGGTTGGTCATGGAGCAGTGACACTGGAGTCTATATCTGGTCTCTTCTCTTTTATGATGTTCCCCTGCTCTCTGTTTCCTGGCCACCATAAATATTTTTTCCTCCATCATGTCCTCCCCCCATGACATCTCTGCCTTTGAGACAGTCAGACAATGACTGACCCCCTGAAACCATAAGTGAACTTAAATCTCTCTTCCTTTAAATTGTGGCTATTGGGTATTGTGTCAGAGTGATAGGAAAGTTGAGTACTATACCAAGGCTCATAAGCAGAGAGGCTTGAAACATGACTTAATATCCACAACAATCAGCTGCTCATTCCCTTGTGTAAGGAAAAATCACATATAACAGTATCTGGAAAACAATACTTGCTATACACACAGAAAGGTAGTGGTTATAATTTTTATTTTCTGTGCAAATTAAAACCATTAAGATTCTTCAATTACTGTGAATGAAGTACAGCATTACAGTGACTGACGTGGAATTTCATAACATCCCAGAAACCCACATCCTTAATATTAGTATTAAATTTCATTTAAAGTAAATAAAGTGGTTTTTCTTACACACTTATGTTTTCAACTTAGATTTACACTTGCTGCATTATTTTATGCCGAAAGTGAAGGAAACTTACCCTGGATTGGCCTAAGAGCTAATCTCTACGTATAGTACAAAACAGACTCTACAGGTTATTAGAGTGGGCTAGTGGTATGCGGTGAAACAAACAACAGTACCAGCATACATGACTGTGATGCCTATGAACAGACACCAGGAGTTACACGATGTATTTCAAACACTGTCTAGAATGTCAGGGATGGACATAGGAAGATGATACGGCAAGGACCACACAGTCTGTTCAGTGTCAAAGAAGAAGGGCTAACTAAATAAGGCAGAAAACCTATAAAATAATTTAAAATCAGTTGCAGAGAAATGATTGAACTGCCAGACTGAATTTTCATTTTTGCCTTTCTTACAAAGTAATTCAAAACCAAAAACAACCAGCAAGCAAGAGTTGCAAACAGTAGCCCAGGCAGCTCTTTTCTAGATAGCGGGGAAAAGAGCAGCTCGTCCCCAGGGGCCTCCGGCCTTTCATCCTTCTTTGAGAAAGTGTACTCTGGCCAACATCTCACTACCAGCTGCAGGTAAATCCACATTACACCTATAGTTTCTCTTTTAAGATTTTTGAAGCAGAGAGAACAATAAAACAATATCAGGAAGGCAGTTGTAATAGGAGTCTCACCCCCACCCCCACAAGGTGAAGTAAGAAAGTTGTTGTCTGCAGTTCATCTTGCAAGGTCTTTTATAATCTCCATCAGTAATCTGGAATTATTTTAGGGCCAGATTAAGCCATTCTCGAAGTATCAGAGTTAGAAATGAAAATTTAATGCCTTCCTGGAGGAAAGCAAAATATAGGATTGTGTAGTAGGCAGAATTCCCTAAGATCGTACTCAGAGACTCATGTGTTTTGTGTAATCTATTCCACTTAATATAGAATGGACGTATAATTCCCTTCTTTCCAAAAATATGACAAAATGGTGATATATTCAGGATCAAGAGCCGAGAGAGGCCTTGGATTGCAACGAACAGAAAAGAAGGAACCTCTGTCCTACATAAGGGCACAGATTCTCTAAACACTACTGGTCAACACCTTGATTTTCATCTCTCGTGACCCAGAACGCGGCAGCCTCCTCTGCGTTCTGGGCCTGGATTTCTAATCCTTCAATGCTTTGGGATAATAAGTGACGGAGGTTTTCAGTCCACTAAATGGGCAGCACTTTTTTACATAGCAATAGCAAACTAATACAGACTGTTACCACCATTATTTGTATTTAAATTCACAAAATAAGGCCCCTTATTTTTAGTCTTTCTGAACTTACCATAAAGTCGTTGTTGGCCAACAAATGAGCTAATGCAAAGTCATATAATTGCTCCAGAAAATATAACTTACTGAATCTCCCTCACACACTCACACACACACACACAGACACACATACGTGCGCTCACACACACACATGCACACACACTTTCCCATCATTGTTTTCACAAACTTGGTTGTTCTTTATTCTCACTTTTCTGAATCTACAGAACAGAAATGACAATGCATCCAGCTTGCTTCCCAAGTTTCCAGCAGAAAGGAGATATACCCTACTCAAAGAATCCCTTGAGTTTTTTTTTCTAGTTCATACAAAGGAGATGTTTAACATAACATTGCCAGGCTGACTGAGTCTTTGAGCCAAATTACCTTTTCTTTGGCTGGCCACTATCTTACACGGTATATGAACTTGAACAACATTCACAACATTTACCCATTTGCTTCTAGCAGTCTCTTAAGTTATGACAACTAAAATTGAATCCAAATATTGCTAAAAATCCTGTAACTATGTGAAAAATATTTTCCTTGGTTTACAATCATTGCTTTACCCACAGGGTTTTTTATTTATTTATTTATTTATTTATTTATTTATTTATTTTTGTCAACCAGCCTCAAGAGCAGTGAAAGGCGGTTGCTGTGGTGGTCGCTTGTGCTGAAGACATCAAAGCAATAGTCTTCAACAGGCCAGGCCGTCTCCCCCTCTTTTCCTTCACTATTCCAATGTACGCATGTCACCTGCCTCTTCATTGGGAAGTTAGGCTCATGTCAAACTCCATAATAGTCCAAAGCAGCAGCCCCCAACATTTTTCATACAAGCATCTGGTTTCATTGAAGCCATTTTTTTGTAAGTTGGCGGAGGCAGGTAATTGCACCGGTGTCACCACCTTAGCTTGTTCTCAGATCATTAGGCATTAGGTTCTCAAAAGGGGCATGCCATCTAGATCTGTCCCATGCATTGCTCACAGTGGCACTAGTGCTACTGCAAGAACCTAATGTTGTTGTTGATGTGGCAAGAGATGGAGCTCAGATGATGAAGCCAGTGATGGGGGGTAGCTATAAATACAAATGAAGCTTTGCAGGTTGGCCTGCCACTTCCTGCTGTGAGCCTGATTGCTAAGGAGGAAAGTACCATTCCATTTTTTTCCTCAGGGTAGTATTTCCATGCATCTTTTCTCTGCTGATGCTCCAAGTTTTTAATTTTAACTTTCACCTAAATACCATGTTCTACCCCCTCCAACCCCCACAGATCATCTAGGGTAATGACTTCTGAGCCATGTCCCCACCCTCCTCTGATTGCAAGTCTATAACGAGTTGACCTTGTTGATTTTATCAAAGCGACGTTAAAGACATAACCCTCAGGGACTGAGCCCCTTACACCCAAGAGTTCAGGATGTCTCCAAGTGTATGTAGTTCTCACAGAATCGAAGGCCAATTAGAAAGGCTGGCTGGGGTTGGCAAGTCAGTCTCTAAATATCTAGGTTATACTATTTGAAAAGACAGACCTTGTGTTCCAAAGCAAGTCTATTCTCTCCCCTCTTATGCAAACTAAGCCAAAGCTTGTGAACTGTTCAATCAAAGTTGTGAGGTTGCTGAAATCTACATATTCCCACTATTCATGACCTGACTTCAAGAGACTTTGCAAGCAGAATAGGTGTGGGTTCTACCTCATGCTGGAAATGAGTCCGAGTAGAAATTGCTGCCTCCCTGTGGGACATTTCTCCAGGAATAACTGCTTGAAATACATAGAGAAATGTCTGTTCACACCTATCTCCAAGTCATAATCTATACTTGCCAATGGACAAAAAGGACACCAGCACTTATGTCCTTCTTGAGAGACTTAAAATAAACAGCAAGTCTTCTTGCATTTTCCCTAAACCACTGATCCTACACATAAGACAGGAATGGTGACATGAGGTGAGAACAGAGTGCACAGTGAGCCTGGCCTCTAAGATTCCATCAACAACCTTCTAGGTGCTATGGAACTCTAATTATTAAGTTTTATTGAGCTATCTCCAAGTTTAATATACCCTTCATGGGCAGAAATAAGAGCTGTTACAGGCTCTCTTTTAACCAAGACTTTTTTATTCTCAAATTTATATGTTATTATGGTTTTCATGTGTCCCCCAAATATCATTAGAAACTTAATCCAAAATTTGAAAAATTTGGGGAAGAGCCCATAACAGCTGATTGGGTCATGAGAGCTTTATCATTGTCAATGGCATGGTGTGGTTGTGAGAGTGAATAACCAATTGGCAGAGTGAATTTGGCATAAAATTTCAACTGAAGCTTCTTTTCCCCCTCTACTTGCTCATCTGTCTTCCACCATGGGAAGACAGCCGCACACAGGCCCTTGAAAGATGTCTGCACAAGACTCTTGGACCTTCCAGACCCCCAAAACCATTAGCCAAATACATTCCTGTTCATTATAAATTACTTAGTTTCTGGCATTTTGTTATAACAACATAAGGAAGACAATTCTACATATGTTCATGACGAAAACACAAGTATTATAAAACACATATTGCAAACTGATATTTCTATGATCCCAGAAAGACAAGCACTTTTTGTACTATGGGGAACTTTTCCTTACATATTTAAATGTCTATTATTAGCAGCATATTTTAAAGGGAATATGGCATGCATGCTAATTTACAGCTTATTTTAAATAAATATATGATATATGTATGTTTATGACATATTTATATATACACACATGTACAATACGAAAGCTTCTCTGTCAACATATATAGTTGCATCTCATTCTCACTCAAAGCTGTTGATTTTACTTCTGTTGGTTAAACCCCAATTTCCCTTCCAGGTCACTTATTGTTGGACATTAAATTATACCATATCATTTTCCCTGTTAGAAAAAATAAATGTCTTGTGTATTATGCATAGTAGTTCTCCAGCATAGATTCCCACAAGTGAACTAAAAGATTATGAATTCCTTTAGATTTAAAAACTATTGCCTGGGCTAAGGATGTAGCTCAGTGTTATAGAATAGTGCTTTACTAGCATGCAGAAGGTGCTGAGTTCAATAGCATACACACATGTGCACAAACACACACACACGAGATAAATTACTAAATTAATCTTTAAACAGCTGTACCAATCTATGTTACCATTCAAATAGTATATGACAATATTTGATTCTGAGGTTTCCTGCAAAATTTGAATATTTTATCTTGGTTATTTGCTAAAATAAGTGAAAACTGATTTAAAGTTTGTTATTTTATTTGATTATTTCTGAATTTATGCTTATTTTAAGAACTTTCTCAAAACCTGTGTCAGTGTGTGTGTGTTTCTGTCTGTACCTACATGTGCTTCTTTTATTTCCTTTTGAATTATTCAAATTTTCCTTGCTTAGTAATCAGAGTTCATTTTATACCATCATAGTAATCATCTATGTCATGTCTATTAATCAATATGTGTGATATATTGCATATATTTATACTATTTTAATACACAATACATTCATTTCTTCACTCCTTCTTTTGATGCACTTATTTGAAATATTTAGGTAACACACTATGTTAATCTCCGGTTACTCTATATTTTTTCTTTAAAAAGTTTTTGACCAAGTCATATTTCCTTCTGTTTTATTATACCTATTGTTTTCAGTTTAAATATTTAGTCCTGTCGGAATGTTTTAAGGCTTATGCTGTGAGGTAAAACCTAGCTTCTTTTTATTTGTACATCCGATTACCCCAATATAGTCTACTGACTAGCCAGACTCTTTTACTCAGTTAAGATAAGATACAGTAAGTCTCCATAGACATAGTATGAAATGTTTCTCTTCCTTAATCTGTTTGTACTTTTTACGGCATGACTTCGCAGTTCAAATTAGTTTCATTTCAATGATATATTTTGTCATCTTAAAGCTCCAATACTACCTCACCATTATTTTTACTTCTTTTCGAAAATTCTCACACATTTGTTTCTCCAGGTGAAGTCTTGAATTTAATTGTTTTTAAATCTCTGTCATTATTTTGGCTGAGATTTTATTGAATTTACAAGCTACATGAAAAATGAAAGTTTGCAATATTGAGACTCCTGGTCTGCTGCAATAATATGCTTCACTGTTTGTTCAAATTTTCTTGACGACCTCATCCTAGTCTTAGAGTTTTCGTTTTGATTATCTAATACAATCATTGGCAAGCTTATTGAGCTTTCAAGCTTACGTTACTACTACAAGTAATTTTGAAAGTGTATTTTACATTGGTGATTATTTTATATACCACCTTTCATTACCAGCTGATTAACATCCTGTACCCTGCACATTAATTAGTTATAAAAGACAAATTATGAAATAAATATTGATTATAAAATTTGAAAGTCACATAAAGATTAGCTTCTAGTTAGAAATTCAATAAATGTAATGAGCTTCCTTGTTGGGAGATTACTGTGGGAGCTAAAGCAAAGTATTGGAGTTCAAAACAAAATGTACATGTCTTGAACTTTTCTTAGTGACAACACATATCACTATGAATCAGGACGTGACGTGTAGTGGGCCTACAGAAGTTTTTTGCTGTCATGTGTACTGGAAGGAGTGGGGGCAGAGACTGGAGGAATGGCTCAGTGGTTAAAGTGCTTGCCTAACAAGTGCTAAGTGAAGTGTTAAGCACCCGAGATCAATTCCTTAGCACCACATATGTTGGGCATGGTGGCACATGCCTGTAATCCTAGCACTTGAGAGGCTGAGGCAGGAGGATTGCTGTGAGTCCAAGGCCAGCCTGCGCTCCATATTGAGTTCAGGACTACCTTGGGCTACAGAGAGATACCCTGTCTCCAACAGAAGAAGGAGAAGGAGAAGGAGACGGATCAGGAGAAGAAGAGGCATAGTATTAGATCATGGTAGAAAGATGCCATTGTAGGATAGTCACGTAACGGATACACCACACTTCTCGTCACTGCCATCGTCACAGAGCTTATCTTTACCTCCAATATCCCTGTATGACTTCTCATTTCTTGGTATATCGAATAATAGTGTGGAGAAATTACAGATTTCCAAGACTTGCACTCTATACTACTTATTAATTCATTCAGTCTTCACAGCAGTTGTATGTAGTTGGTGCTGTCACCACATAATTTACAGATGAAACAATTCAAGGCTTCTTGAGTTTCTGAAGAATATAAGTGACATCTTTAGTATCACGCAGCTAGTAGACTGTGAACTTAGGTGACATTCCAAAACCATACCGCTGGTAAGGAGGACAGGGAGATCTTTACTCAAGAAATCTGGCTCCAGGCTCTGTTTGTAACATTCAGCTACCTCCTTTCCCCATGAGCATTGTCTCTTTAATTAGAACACTTATTTTTAATTCTCTGCCACGGATACAAATGAAGTTGTTGTCCAGATTGATAAGGAGACTAAAGATGAATTCATCTATTAAGAATTTGCTTCTAATTAATATTAAACTGTCAATATTTCCCCATGAGCATTAAGGCACAAAAGAAGGATTTAGATTTACATAATCTTAGATGATATCTTTTCTAATGCACCGAGGAGATTAACATTTAGACAGAATATGATTTTCTAAGGTCACAGGAGTTAGTGGAAAGAAACAAGATCCGGGCCTCTTATGTAGTAGAGTGCTGCTTCTACCCTGGCCACTTGGGGAGGCACACAATTTTGTTCTTAAAATCTCACTTATCAGCAAGTGCACTACGTTTGGATAAGCCAGGATACGTCTGGTAAATCATGCCTTTCATAAAGTAGTATGCTGATGTTAGAAATCAATCCATCTCTAAAAGTGAAATGTGTTTTTCTAAGTAGCATCAAGCTCAAAGAAAAAGTCAATCCACAAAAGTTAAACATCTGTTTGTACTTGGCTACCTCCCAGCAAGTGAACACTCATTTTCAGTGGAGCTTTTGTGTTTTACTTGCAAATGATAAACCTTTGGAAAAAAGTGAATGTTTGTTCCCATCATTATTGTGGTGAAACAAAGGTTTGGAGGGGACAGAAGGGAGATACAAACATTTTTGCAAATATCTCCCACAGGCCAGCTGGTAGAATTACTGACAAAAAGCACAAGCAGGTCTAAGCAAATTCGAATTGGAAACAGTGAAAGTTGTGTGTGTGTGTGTGTGTGTGTGTGTGTGTGTATGTGTGTGTGCATTCTCAGGAATCGGTTTGTACTGGAAATTAGCTTAACTAAATGTTTCTGAAAGCCATCAGTCATCATCATCACCGGATCCCCCGGTGGTGTTGTAACGGAGGCCTTTCTTTATTACTGATCTCTAGCAAAGTAGGCGTCTCAGTCAAAATACACAATGTGGTGAGATGCCCATTATCATGTAAACAAACATCCCCAGGTAGGCTTGCACAATGACCTGGCCCTATTGAATATATCACAAACAAGCTTTGTCTATTGACCTGGAGAGTAACAAAGAAAGCAAGTAAGATTTTCGATTAAAAGGACTTCAGTGATATCTCTGTATGGAATATAATGAATTTTATATTACTTTGTTCTCCTCATGTAATTAAACATAAGCCAGATGTAGTCGGTACAATGTGAAATAAAGCCTTTGAGAATTACTTTAGGAAATAGCCTCAGGTTGGCAAAGAGAATAAATGGGAATTTTTATAACTTCCTTTGCTCAGTGCAAACCACATTTTTGACTCACAGATTTTTGTGTATTATATGTCTGTTCCCAAATACAATAAAATGATTTTATTGTTTGATTTCTTATGGTAGCATAAAAATTCTGCATGAGATGGCCAAATGGGGAATAGTATCTGTCTAGACTATAGAATTTTTTCATAAATTTAAATTTAGCGTTGAATTAGTCATATGTGAAAATTCCAGGTAGCCATAGCCCAAATGTTAGTGGGCAAAACAAACTTCTTCTTGGGATATAAGAATGCTGTCATTTCAAAAGATAATTTTGCAATAAAGGATTACTATAAGATTTGACTCATCACTATTGTCTGTGAATGTGTTAGAGCCAATCAGTTATTAACAGTAGTATTTTCCAATACTTTCTAAGAAGAAATATCTAGAGGCCTAGTAAAACAATGTACAGAGGTCTTTCTTGCTCTCTTTCTTACACTCTTCTCTGACACTAGAAGGTTCCCTTACTCCAATATTCTTCAACATATGTTGTGGTGTTTTTAAAGAAGCTACAATTATCTCCCTAAAGTCCAAAGCAATATTCACACATTCAAAGCAAATCTGTAAAGTAGTTTAATTAATTACTTCAAATTACTGTGAGGCATATCAAATAGTTGTATTATACCTAACTAAGAATCTAATATTAAAGTATTTTTTTTACAGTAGGTAAGTTTTTTAGGAATGGAAATTGAAAGACTAAATATTTCAAGGGAGTTTAATAGATGAAAATTACTTGATTCCTCATCAGAGAATTTTATTCTCACTCTTGTTGTGGGTTTATGAACCAAAACTCTCAATGCATGATTTACCGGTGAAAACACAAGAAAACTACAAATAAATGCAAATATTTGTAAGTACACACATACCATAAACTCGTAAGTATCAGCTTAGACCTACATTGCTATGCACTACATTACACAGACAGTTACAGGAGTGAAACGTATATGATATGACACTCTCTATATTTGACACTGAACAAATGATTTTTACCTGTCTGCACCTCAATTTGTCCCTCTTAAACCATTAAAGAAAAATCTTACGATGTAGATATGAAAATCTAAAGGAGAATGTGAATAATCATTATGTAAATTATAAGTTGAAATATGCATGTAATGCTTTTTGTCTTCTCTTCAAGATTTTTGAATAGGGATTCAATTAAGAGATTGCTAGAATTAACTTATACATCCACAAAACAGAAAGTTCATGACCATATAGATATAGTGCAGCTTCTCACACAATGTTGTAAAGTCTTGTGTTCTTTCGTAGCTAATAACTTTTTTGATACGTGAGGCACATTTCAGTTAAAATAGTCACCACATTGGATTGCAGTTGAGAACATAAGAGAAATTGAAATCTAGTTTTAAAAATAAAACAATGTGTAATTACACAGTGGAGAAATGAAGAATTAAAGAATCAGTAGAAGACATTTAATATTTCAAACAATATACTAAAAATAAAAATAAGCCCAGATAAAGGGAGATATTTAATGCAAGTATATCAATAACCATGAAGTAAATTGAAATGAATAAATGACAAATATTCCAAAATACTTGGTCATTTTTGATTCTTACCTCTCTCAACTCGCAGGTTCCCAATGGTCACCTAACTTCACTTCATCACATCCTCTGTCAGGAATTCTGCCATCTTTACATTCTTACTTATTTTTCTTTAATTTTTGAGGTGTTAGAGCAAAATCCCGAGCCCATATATTTGTTTTGTTTTGTTTTGTTTTTGAGACAGGCTCTAGAGAAGTTATTAAATTAACCAATAAGGGCTCTAATTTACAATCCTCCTGCTTCAGCCTCTCAGAGTGCTGGGATCACAGGCCTGCACTATCATGTCCAAATATAACCAAAAAGTTACCATTTTGCCCAAACTTCTTTCCGGCCACTCAGATTTAAGCCACCATCCTACCTACTCTGGAATTTTACCATAGTAGCTTCTTAACTTATCTTCTTTATACCTGGTCTGTTCTTTATTTTCAACACAGTAGTCAGAAAGATCATTAAAATTCTTCAATCTTAGATGGAGTAACAAGATCATATTGACCCTTAAGTAAAATAAAACTACAACATGGGAAGCAAAGTTTCTTAAGCTTTCGACAACAGACACAAGGTGAATAAGGTCCCTGACAGGGACAGCAACTAAGCTCAACGTTTTCCAAACTTGTTCTCGAAAGCAATTTTTAGGCAAAGCTCAGGGAGGGAATGGGTTACCCGTTTGGAGCCCGCAATATTAGTGAACTGAGAAGACAGAGTGGAACCTGAGAAGAAAATTTGATAGGGGTTAAAAGGATACAAAATACTACTGGAAAAGTGAACTATACAAATACTAAAAACAAAACAAAACAAAACAAAAAAACCCTGGAGATACGCAACAGTGAACCCTCAGTACATTGGCTGTTTACTGATCTACATGCATGAGTGGAAACTGCAGAAGGTGTTGAAATCAACAGCAGAAAAGAATAGGCCAAGCAATTATTACTGAAGTTAGCATGGCTTTGTAGATAGCTTACATTCTTCCTAAGAAAAGAGGAAAGACTTCCTAACAACTGGGTCATGGGGCTGAATTCTCAGAATGGTCCCATGTTTCTAGTGAGGCCAGAGCAGATAGTCAAAAGGCTGCTATCAGGGACACCTAACAAGGACAAAGGCAAGCCTGAAGAGGACCAAGGTCATTACAAATAGCACAATTACAAAACAGAACAAAACCCAATATTATCTTAAAACTAAAACAAATTCTAACATCCAAATGCATAAAATTTCCCCAGCATGCAATGAAGCAGAAATATATTCATTTTTCCATCACTCATGAGATAGAGAAATCATATTAACCAATAAAAACATGTTCAGAAGCAAGAGAACAACCAAGAGTGTAATACAAGTATCATGTATTATATTATATTAACTATACATATATACATATTTTTCATGTGTTCAAGAAGGTACAGAAAGATATGAGTATAACGATAAGACAAATGAAAGAAACAGAAAAATTTCAAAAGGCAGTTACAGTTTTAAAGCAAAATAAATGGAATGTGACAGAAATAATGATAAGACTATTAACAGTGTTGATTATGCAGAAGAAAACATCAATGAGCTTGAAAACAGTACAGGATTGTCAAAATAGAAGCACAGAGTGAAAAAAAAAGAGAATAAAAAATGAAAACAAACTGGGAGATAATATCAAACTATAACAACAGGTGGAAATTTTCCAAATATGGAGAATACCATAAGTTCACAGATCTGAGAAATTTTGCAAATTCCCAGGCAAATAAACCTACCAAGACTCATCCTAAAGCAAGTCATAATGCAAGTGCTGAAATACAGTCTATTTGAAGATAAAGCTTTAGCACAGTAAGAGTCAAATAACTGATTATGTAAGAGGAATACCAGTTAAGTAATAGTATTCTTTTGGTAAGAAATTATGACTAGGGCTGGAGGAATGGCACAGCAGTTAAAGCACTTGCCTAGCAAGTGCAAGGTCCCGAGTTCAATTCCCCAACACCACATAAAGCCAGGTGCGGTGGAGCAAGACTATAATCCCAGCACTCAGAAGGCTGAGTCAGGAGGAATGTCATGTGAGTCCGAGGTCAACCTGTACTACACAGTGAGTTCAAGACCCGCCTGGGTTACAGAGTGAGACCATGTCTTTAAAAAAAATCATGACTAGAAAAAGTAGACTACCAGGCTACACTTGCAAAGATAAATCTGTCAGCATAGAATCCCTTCACCAACAAGAATGCTCTAAAAGTGAAATAAAGACATATTCAGCGTGTTTATCTTTTTTTTAGTTTTTCATTTTCAGTGACAGAATTCATTGTCCCCATACCTGTATTAGAAGAGAATTTAAAGAAAATTCATCAGGTGAAATAAGTGGCACCAGATAAAAATTTCATATCTACACAAAGAAAGGAATTATGAAAAGTCTGAAATATGAAATATTTTCATTTTAAAAGCCATATACAAGGATATTTGGCTTTTAGAAGCGAAAAAGTACCAATGTATGGTGTGACTGATAAAATAATTTGTGATAAAAATCACATAAATACATGGAAATGCACTATTTTCTGGTTTTTAAACTATATTTGAAGTAATATGCTATTACTGAAAGTATACAGTGTTAAAATGTCTTTTGTAACCCCAAAATAAATAAGTAAATACAAAGGAGATGAGTTAAAGTGCCAAATATCAAGAAAATGTTGAATTATAAAAATAAAATTTTTCATTATTAGAAACAAGAATAGAGGAAAACAGAAACAAAAGGCAAATTATGCTAACAAAAAATCAACAGTAACAGTAAATTGAGTTCTAACAGATGATAATTATTCAAAATTGAAGCATCTCTGCAAATAAATGTCAGAAGCTTTTGTATTAGTCAACAAAGCAAGTAACAAGTATAAGCTAAAAATAAGAAACCCACATTAGATATAAAGACCTAGCATAAAGGTAATATGCACAACACATCCAAATTATGTCTGTCTGTACTAGAAAATATATGTACCATAAAATACTAATTAAAATTGTAGAAGCTATGTTAATATCAGAGAAAACAGACTGGGCACAAAGGATACTGATGGCCTTCCCAAAATGATTTAAAGGCCAAGAGCTAAAGAAAAACTGATAAAAGAGAAAAGATAAACACCTAAATCCATAAAAGTAGTTGGCAATTTCAACACTACATGCTAAGAGCCTAACAACAAAATACAAAGAGAGAATTGGGGAGGTGACTGGAATCACTTGGTCTGTTCCAGTCCCTTCAACACAACCCCATGGTAGTCACCGAGACTGGTGGTATCAATGAAGTAGCTGTGAAAATAAGTAATCTTGCAGCCATTGGAGGATGAGGACTGGATTTGAGTCTTTCTGAGAGTCAGACTTTAAATGATGTCTTATATATCCTGGCTCACAGTGCCACCGGTAGGGCCTTGCTCACTGGCCTGAACTGTCAAACTCCTACAGTTCCCTGTAAGGTCCTATCTATATGATTTGCATTGCCTCCTGCACCTGTCGTCCTCTCTGACCCATCTAGTACTCTCACTGTCCACCTCTGCCTCCAGCCCGAGATTTCTTCCCCACATGCCTTGTCGCCTTGCTATGCGTGCTCACCTGTCACGTTCCGTGATCATCCTATTTACTGTTGGAACATTTCCTTCAATGCTATGCCCCTGCCCTATTTCATTTTTATCAATAGTATACCTGGCAGTTTTCTATGATCGGAATATTCCTCCCCAGCCCTCTGAGATCCATATGTTAAAATCAACTCTACTCAACACGATTTTGGAATTAGAAGGAAGGTGGGGTCTTTGCCTCAGTCTCGTAGGTGTGACGCCTTATCTCACTTTCTCTGATGCTTGGATTGGGGTTTATATTCTCGGTCTTCCCGGTTTTGGCCCTTAAGGCTCAGACTGAGCTGCACCACTAGTTTCCCTGAGCCTCCATCCAGTCTGTGCATGAAACTTGTCAGCTTCACTAACCACATAAGCCATATTCTCCCAGTATCTGTGTGTGTGTGTGTGCGTGTGTGTGCGTGTGTGTGTGTGTGTGTGTGTGTGTGTGTGCGCGCGCGCTAGGAAACAATTCCAGGGCTTTTTACAGACTAATAATGTACTGTACTGCTAAGCTATAATCTTAGTTAAATATTTTTATATATCTCTGTTTTTATAAATCTATGTATGTAATATGCACGCACGCATGTGTATATGTATGTATCTAGCTAGCTAGTTGCCATCAATCCATTTATCCTGTACATATGCAGCTACATCTCGTATCGTTTCTGTTTCTTTGAGGACCTCTGACTAATCCAAGGATATTACATATTCAGTGGCTCAGGTCAAACTTGATATTTTATTCCTAGTCCTTTCACTCACCACACACAAAGCACATGTAATCTTCTTGCTGTTCGTTTGTGTGTTCTGGCACTGGGGACTGAGCCCAGAGCCTTCACACTGAGCTATGTCTCCAGTCCCTTTGTTTGGTTTTGATTTTTGAACAGGGTCTCACTCTGTTGCTAAGCTCTTGCCAAAGCTGAACTTGAACTTGAGATCCTCCTGCTTCAGCTCCCGCTTAGAGTGCCAAGTTTGCAGGACGATGCAAATGGTCTCAACTGTTTTGCTGTTCCTTAAATATAACCAGCTTGTCTCTGTTTCGGAGTTTCCGTGAGGTTCTCGCTCCCCGTGATGCCCTGCCCTTGGAGGCCAGAGTGGCATCCTCTCTTTTTCCAGATCTTTTTTGGGGTCACCTGCTCAGGCAAAGTTTCTTTGACCACTTTACCTAAACAATATCCTTCTATTCTTTTCTTCCTTTCCTTGCATTAGTCTCTTTCGTATCTCTTATAAGTTAGCTAGTTCTTTAATATACGTACGTCATTTATTCATTTTATATGTTCATCTCTAAAGTTTAAGTGCTATTAGTGAAGTGACTTTGTTTTGTTCACTGATCTGTTCCTAAGGCTTAGAAATGCTCTTGGCTCCAAACTATGGATGCTTGATTAAATGCATGATTGAATGAATAAAATATGCAAAGAAAAGGAAAGTATCTTCAATTGTATTTATTTCTAGGCAGATAAATAGAAGATCTTTTTTATTACATCCTTTTACTTATCTGCATCCTGTGCTTTTTAGTTAATGAGAACCTATTGATTTTTCAATGACAAAAATGTAATTAAAATTATTTTCCATCAAAAATTGAACAGTTCAAAATCCCAACAGAGCAAAGCAGTTGAGTCAGTGTATTGACAGGCCGTTTATAAATCCATTTTTCTGTACTTCTAAAGCTGCCATTTTGATGAAAGAAAGGCGAGCTGATTGATCAGCTGACACAGATAATGAGTAGGTGAATGAATAACGGTAAGTTTTAATTATTTAAATAGCATGTAGATATCCGCAACAACTAAAACGTAAGTGCAGACAACTTAATTAATGAGCCCGAATAAATGCCAAATTACTTATTGAAAGCATTTCGTGATGTAAAGCACTAATAAATCAATGTAAATATTAATATTTTATTATTTTATTATAGGGGATTGAAGGATGTGGTGTTTGAGTTCATAATAAGAAAATGATCATTACACAGGTTTAGTAAGAGAATACTTTTTTCTTAACTAGTGCACGAGTGTTCTCTTTGTCACTGAGGAGATTTTTCAGTATTAACAATATGGGAAAACTAGTGATCACATTTTTTCGAGTCTAAGAAAGAGGGAGAGGTAAGTTTCAGGTTGACATTTGGGGAGAGTTGTCTCTTAACATCTGGAGAATGAGGATTTGAAGTGTGTCTGAAGAAGAAGTCGGCTGCTTATAGACAAATGAAGATCAAGGGGAGAGGTGAACACTTCCAACAGAATTATCAGTTTGAGCACAACCACAAGTTGGAGGCGTGCACTAGTAGAAAATATAGTGGAATAAAGGAAGGAAAGTTTCAAAGAGGCAGCAGAGTGCTAGGTAACCAGGGAAAAGAGTTCAGGCCATTGTGTTGGTAAATTTACACTCAGCTGCCCAGGAAGTCCTCATGTATATGCCTTCCCCCCGCCCCCTTTCTTTTCTTCGATGTCAACACTCTCACTAAGGTCGATTTCAAGCCACTAATTTAGATTTCTGAACACATAATTGGAAAGAGATCCCCATAACAGGCTCCAGAAAGCTGCCATGCAATGCTTATCACATGTCCCTGCACTTGGGTCAGGTTATACAGATATGTATACGTGATTAAAAGTCACTGAAAGCCTTTCAACCAGGGAATGGCCAGATCAAACTTGTATTTTGGGACAAGGATTAGCAGCCAGACAGAAACTGGATGGGAAGCTGAACAAAATAGCAAACCCTTTTGATTGAAGGTAGACACAAAGAAAAACGTTTTCATCAGAAAGTGTAGATGATTGATTAAATATGTGGACAAGGAGGAGAGAAGATAAAAATAATTGCCAGGTGCCTGGGTGAGTCGTGATGTCTTTGAAAATTATTGAAAAGAGAAGTGGACAGGGAGGGGGTGGGAGGGTAGAAGATGGGAAGGGATTGTGAAGTCGATGTGATACATAGATGTACGAAACACTGAAATTCACTGTAAATACTATGTATTACATCTGCATGTTAATAAAAATAGTGGGGAAAAAATTTTAAAAAAGAGAAGTGGAAGGAATGGCACCTAAAATGGCTAAAATGGCAGTTGGATACAAGATCATTTTCACATACAAAAATTTGAAAGTGTCAATTGACATTAAAACAGGGCTGGATCATTTCATATTTAAAGCTTTCTCTGTTATGATTCTTGAGCCAAAATGACATATAATTATAATAATGTTTTTTATTATTACAAATAAGGCTGAAGTAAGCATATTTGGATCAAGAAAATTTCTTAAATGTTTCTATTATTTCTTTAAATCACTTTTCTGATAAAAGAAGTACTGTGCCAAAATACATGCACACGTGTGTATGTGTGTGTGTGTGTGCGTGCGTGTCTGTGTGTGTGCATGTGCGTGTGTGTGTGTGTGTGTGTGGTACTGGGGATTGAACCCAGGGCTTTCTCGTTTCTCACTAAGCTATATCCTCAGCCCTTTCTCATTTGTTAAAATGAGACTGGGTCATACTAAATTTCTAAATCGCCCAGGCTTGGCTGGAACCTGCTATCCTCCTACTTCAGAGTCCCAGAGTGCTGTGCTGCTAGCTGCTAGGCCTGGCTAAATCTCACGGTTTAATTCATCTTGCCCAGTTACTCTCCAAAAAAGAAAAAAGCTATGATAACTTACATTGCCACCAATAAAATTACATCAGGTTCATTAAATTCTTGCTAACACTAAGATTAGTTTGTGTTCATGTTGAGATCAGATATAAAATAATGCCCCAATTTTAATTTTCAATTTACTTATTAACAAGGTGAACTATTAGCATGTTAATTCTATCAGTGTGCTTCCTTGTGAGAATATGTTTCCAAATTATTGTGTTGAATATTCAGTTCCTGCTTCTGTTCACATTTTTTGTGGTTCTTGTCAGTACTGAGGATTGAAGCAAGGGTACTTTACAACTGGACTACACGTCCACACTATTTTTTATTTTGAGATGAGATCTCTCTCAATTGTCCTGGCTGATCTTGAATTTGTAGTATTCCTCCTTCAGCCTTTTGAATTTGAGCATGTGCCCCTGAGGCCGGCTTCTATTCATGTTTAAGATATTCCTTACTCACTATTACTAACCTTTCCGTATGTGCATTTTCCTTGTAAAATTGCTACCTCGTATTACTGTTTCACTTATTTGCTTTTTTATTTTCATTTGCTTCTTCTAGAATGTCTGCCTCCATGTGATAGGGGATCTTGTCTTTTCTTTTACTTCTTTTCTATTCCCCCTGGTGCTGGCAACACTGCCTAGCAACATAATAGGCGCTCGGTAAATATTTGTTGAGAAAATGGTGGAGAGACAGCCTAATTTAAGCATCTCAGGGCATAATTTAATCAGCTGATTCCCATGAGAATTCTGCTTCCACTGAAAGAGTTAATGTCTTCGTAAAAACATTATTACTCCTAGTGATTATTTCAGACAGTAAGAGAAAGAAAATCAATGTAGCTGTAGCTTGTTTGACCTCATTTTTTTATTTTAATAAGACAATGTTGATGTTGCCCAAAAACGTAAGTAACAAGGACAGGGATGGGACTTTTCTAATTAATCCTTGTATCCTTCTCCAATATAACTGGGGCGATATCATAGACATATTTGAGAGTCAAAAATTACTAACTTATAGTAACAATACCAAGAATTTGGCTGTTATAAAGAAAAGCTGGCATTTCCAAACAGGTACATAGCATTTTAATTTAATAACACTTTGATAACATAATATACAAAATTAAAAGGTCAAAATTTCATTTATGTGGATTTAAAAAAAACGCATTTACTTTAACAAGTAAATACATTTCTACTTACTTGGAAAGGATAAAACATAATTAGAAAGGAACGTTAAGATTGTATCACACTCTTTAGCCTAAAGAATCAAAATCAATTCGGGTATCTGGTTGACTGTAGAGTATCGAAGTAAACCTATACTCCACCACTCATGGTATTTATTCATTCATATGTGCACACACAGATAGTACAAATGTGCATACAAATATGGATAAGTATACATATATACACACAAATATGGTGATTCATATGTTTATTCATTTGCAATTTTCAAATCTGCATCAAACACCATCTGCTAATTAATCACTATGCTCATTATACACTGCTTTACATAAAATGAACCAGTTGAAAATGTTCCTGCATTTCCCTCACAATTGCTGTGAAAACGCAAATGTAATAAGTTTTATAAAATTCTCACCCAGTGAAATTTCGTCTTAGAAATGAAGGTCAGAGAATCTTTGGTGATACTGAGCAAAAACCTCAAAGTTTACATTGGTTCCCCTTACATAGGGTATTACAACTCACAAGGGTTTTTTTTCCCCCAAATTTGCTCTTTGGTTCATCCTCCCCCCATATATTATTGATATGTATAAATGCAAAACATAAAGATTACATTGATCTTGTGTATTTTGTGCACATACATATCGTGGGAAAGTTACAAACCCCTTCTCCCTTTTTGACCCTCCACCTCCCTCTCCCCTCCAATTCCCATTATTCCCCATTAAGTTCTATGAAGCTGTGATCTGGGTTTCTCCCATCAGAGAAACCATTCGATATTTCACCTTCTGCTTCTGACTCACTTCGCTAAGCCTGATGGTCTCAAGTTGCCTCCATTCACCTACAAAAGCCTCCAACCTATCTCTCTTTGTAGATGAGTGATATTCCATTGTGTATAAGTACCACAATTTGTGTATCCATTGGTCTGTTGATGGGTATTTTGGTGTCTTCTACATTTAGCTGTTGTTAGTTGTTCTATGAACATTAGTCTACATGTATCTCTGTTACATATTGTTTTTAACTCTTTTGGGAATATTCCCTGAAGAGGCATCCCTGGATCAAAGATGATATTTATTTCTAGTTTCTAGAGCGTCTTCCATACTGCTTTCCACAGTGGTTGTACTGGTTTACAGTCCCACCAGCAGTGTAGAAGGTCTCTTTTCCCCCCACAGCCTGGTCAGCACTGATTGCTGCGCATGGGTTCTTCACAACAACCCTTTGTCGTGTATTCAAATCGAGCCAGAAGTGTGAAGCACTCTCCTGACACAAGCTCAGGTTAAGTTCAGATTGCCAGGCAACCATCATTTAGCAAGTGTGGGCTTACGGTAGGTTTCTGAGTTCAGGCTTTTGGGTTCTTACAAAACAGCTGCTCGCTGAGCTAGAGTGATGACTTAAGTGAAATGATTTAGGTGTGGAAGATTAATGTGTTAAGTACTGTATAGTCTCTCTGACTTGGAAAACCCAGAACACAGACACTCTATAGAACCACATGAAGTGATAGCTGGAGTTGGGGAAGGGATAGGGAGGGGGCGGGAGGGTCAAAAATGGGAAGGGATTGTAAAGTTGATATGATACATATGTGCATGAAATACCCACATTCATTGTAAACACTATGTGCTACATATGTATATTAATAAAATAGTGGGAAAACAGCTGCTTTTCAATAATCAGACAGTAAGCTTTGCTATATTGCTTTTATTTGCTTAACTATTTAAAAGGTTAAATAGAATACAAGATTTACACTAATTGTCTCAATATTTGTATCCTTCATTCTTTTTTCTTAAAGAAAACTAATATTTTTTCATGTTTTATACAGTTTGTTTAATTTTTAAAATAAGTGGAAGCATGGAGGAAAAGCACAGTGGTTAAAGCATTTGCCTAGCAAGCTCAAGGCCCTGAGTTCAATTCCCCAGCACATAAACGGGGCATGGTGTGGTATGCCTGTAATCCTATCAATTGTAACGCTGAGGCAGGAGGATTGCCTTGAGTTGGAGGCTAACCTGGGCTACACAGCATCAACCTGTACTACAGAGCAAGATATTGTGTTTTTAAAAAACCTGAGTGGAATACAGGGTACGGGCAATATTTTCTTATCTCTTCAATCTTCTCAACTCCAACCTGTGGTAGCTCCCTCTTTCCCCGCCCCCCCCCCCAAAAAAAAAAAACCTTAATAAGTGGAAAAAAAATCTTTTCGTGAAAAAAGGTTACAAGTATCTGCACGAAAACTGAGAAATTATAAAATTCCACAAATCCTTTCTGAACATGTTAAAAATTACATGCCTGAAGTCTTTCATAATGAGCAATAGTTAATAATAGAAACCATGAGGAATATAAATAAATAATAAGGAATCGTCTTGACTATATTTTTTTATTTCTAACATGTGTAGTTTTTACCTCTCTATAGAAAGGGTAAGTTAAGGAAAATTGTGTCATGATGAAACTGGCAGAATCTAAAGAATTAAGCACAATATTCCTCCAGCATGCAGTGTTGCTCCTCAGGAATCTGTACCACTTTGCCCCAAGCATGTGGTGTCTCTCCCAATGTAATTATTGAAGGAATTCTCTGAGGTCCCCAGATATTACCACGGAGATGGCGCCAAAGTAGACTAGGAGTAGGAAACCCTGTTTCTCTTGTGATCAGTTGCTATGATAAAATGTCCCAAAGGCTGAATTTGTTGGAAGCCAGAGTTTAAGGAAGCATTATAGATATAATTCTCAAAGGTGAATACCCCAAAACAGCAGAGTAGAAAAAGGAAGAACTGGTTCGGATTTGGAAAACAAAATAGTGTGGCACATTCACTTTTATAGCTCTTAATTTATGAAGCTTAATAAAACCGTTATTTTTTGTAATATCTGCATTTTAATTTTATGAGAACTTATTTTGATTTGTGCCCAGGCATAGCCTTATTCTATAAATAACTGATGTGTTAGTCTGCTAACAGTTCTCATGGTAAAATAACTGTGGAAAGAAAGGAGGAAAGATTGACTTGAATCGATTATTTCAGAGGTTTTGGTTTAGAGTTAGCCAGTTTCATCTCTTTCAGGCTTATGTTTGGTGAGAGTAAACGTCACGGTTGAAGGGCATGATGGAGGAAATCTGTTTACTTCACAAAATCCAAAAAGCAGAGAGAAAGATAAAGAGCCAGAGCAGAAGGAGCCAGAAGCACAATATAGTCCCCGAGGTCACACCCCCATGTCCCTTTACCTGCAAATAGGTTCTGTCTCCTAAGTCTCTATCATCTCCCAATAATGTCACCGAATCATAAATCGTCAATCCATGAATCCACTGATAGTGTTAAAGTCCTCATTTTCCAGAAGCCCAGCAGCTGGCAACCAAACTCTTTCACATGTTTTTTGAGGGACATTCTAGGATGAGACTATAGAAAATAGTTTCTTTGGTCTCAAATGCGCTATGTCTTGAAAACATCTTGAAGCTCCGAGTCATTTATCCCTGAAGTCATTTGGCATGATCAAAGACTCTGCTGCTGAGTACATAAGCTACATGCATGACGAGAAAATGATACATACATTCACTGTCATATGTAGTAAGCATAGAGTTGACCCAGAATTCTTGTTTTCCATTCCTCCTTTTGTTCCCGAAAGCACAGAAGCTCTTGTACCTACTCTCTTAGGGATTCTCCCTTATAACGCAAAGGCAGCAGATGGAGCTGGGCTCAGCCCAGTGGTTAGAGCACCTGCCTAGGAAATCCTAAGTCCCTCGTATGATCCTCCATTATGGTGACACTAATAGCTGAGCATGGTAAAGAATACCTGTAATCCCAACACAGGAAAGCCTGAGGCATGAGAATTACTTTAAGATCGAGGCCAGCCTGGACTATGGAGAGAGATCAGCCTGGACTACAGAGAGAGATCCTGCCTCAAATAATAATAATTATTATTATTACTATTAAATAATAAAGCAAGGGCAGTATACTGAACTATCAAGACATTTCTGCTACCTCCATTGGGTTTCACAATGAGCTGTAGGTTTACATTCATGCTTTTGCTTTTAGACTTTTGAGTTGTTCTGGCTGTTATCTTTCCCATATAACAAGCTTATGAGAGCCATTCTTTCTTCATACAAAAAGTTGAAGAGACTGAAATCCTCAACAACTGTCTATAAACCAAACTCATGTTTCCTTGCTAACAACAGATTGCATTTCAGCATTTAAGTATGATTTAACAAGGGACTCATGGGTACAACAAGAATTTCTCAACAGATAAATACAATCAAGTTTCTTTGGTTCGAGACTGTATTGCCTCTGTTATTAAAAAAAAAAAAAAAGCAAGCAAACAAACAAAAACCAGAAAACGGTGCTGGGCCACAACTGAAATAATTTAGCCCTAAAGTAGACAGCTGGAAAGATAAGCACTTCTAGATCTGTAGCACGTACACTTGTTTGTAACATCTACATAATGTAACACTTATGAACTAGATTGGAATGAGCAAAGTGACTCTAGGCCTCGAATAAATTAAAATATCAGCAAAAGTATTGTGAGAAGTGTTGGGCTTTATTCATCTCCATGCCAGCTCTTGAATAGTGCCTGGCATATAATAGCGCATAGTTTTCACACAGTATGTGCTTGATCAATGAACAGATTAATTAATGCAGCAAAACATTCAGATGAAGGGGATGAATTCTAATGGATTTGTCAAGTTATTATATTCTTTTCCGTTTAGGATGACCTTTGAGTTTCAAAAGCAAAAAGGAAAATTAACACAAAAATGAAGAGAATTACTCTATTGAACCAATGTGCATTGTGTTGAGCCAGGCTAAGTGGTTTAAGAGATGCTAAAATAAACAGAATGCGCTCCCTGCTTCTAGTAATATGAGAAAATCTAATTACACCAGAATATTACATTTTATTATTAAAAATTCCATTTTAACTCAAATACCTTGGGCAAACAATAGTGACTATAAAATATACGTAGACTGCTTTGTTTAAATGACTTATAAAGCGTACAAGCTAGGAAATGATTGGCAACTGGGTTCTGTCCTTACATTTCTTTTCACTAAATGTACATTAAAAGCTAGAGTCCATTTTGGCAAATATATTTACCATTTAATGAAAAATGGTTTACCCTTTAAAATAAAATTGCATGGTGTTAAGTACACCTTTTGCTAATCATACTTTTGCTCTGTATTTTGGTGACTCATGTGCAGTTTTGGCATTTAGATTCCTGGAATTATCTAATGGCACATTTTCTCTAATTTAGAACTTTTTGCTATTTAATTTCTTTCTCAATTTTAGACTCCATTAAAAACTTCTTTAAAGTTCACAAACATGACATTTTTTTCCAGAAGAAATGTTACTCTTGTTCATTCTAAATATGGTTGTTTTCTCCCATGATGCATAACACATAGGCCTACTTTAGTTTTTAAGTAAGAATAGATTAAAAATCCACTTTTCTCTCTATGTAATCTTATCTGCAAAATATGGCAAGAGAGTGAGATGCTACGAGAATAATCCAGCAAGAAATATGTGTCATTTGTTAAACCAGTAGCCCTAAAGTTTTATATACAGGGAGTTGAAACAATTCATTTTATCACAACACATTTCCCAAAATTATCCACAGTGTACGTAAGACAGAAATGTGACGGTTCTTTTACTTTTTATTTGTCTTTGTTTTATTTTTGTGGTACTAGGGATCAAACCTAGGGCCCCACACTGATCTACGTCTTCAGCACAGCTTCTTTTATTTTTGAGACAGGGTCTCACTAAGCTTTCCCAAGAGCACAAACCACGCTCTTAGTTACTCCAAGTATTTCCTGCTCCCTGACATAATCAAAATAAAAAAAATCTTACTCGAGTGAAGTAAACAATAATCTGAAAATGTACTAGCAATCAGAATAACACACGATCTAGTCAGCTCTATCCTAGGAAATGACACAGAAAGAATTTATTAGAGATCATGTTCAATAGTAAAGGAAATAATCATATAGAGATAGATATAAATTGCACATGAAAGGAATTGGACTGAGCCTTCCTACAAGATCCTATTTCAGACACCAGAGACAGTTTTGGTACTTAACTATCTATAACTTCCTCAATATCTATAAACTGAATATTTTATGTATCCATGTTACTATAGTTTTTCCACATTTGGCAAATGCTGCATAGGAGGAAATTCTGTCACCGAGAAAAGGAAAACTCCTTTCCCTGCTGTGGCTTCTGAGAACTAATTTAGGTTGCTTGCAACTGTGACAGCTTGCTTACTGGACCACTCTCTCTGGTGTTTGATACTACCTTAGAGAATTAATTCCTCACAAAAGGGATGTGATAGGGAGAGGACTCACCACTATGGGTTTTTTTTTTAAATTTCTCCATTATATACATGATACACAATAGAAACATTGAACTTGAGAATTTTGTATTGAGTCAAATTCATATTTCCTTCTACTCCCTTTTTGCACTCTTGCCCAGTCTTTCATTCCCCCGACTCCCAATATCTCCCCAATTTTCTTCTATTACTTATTTGTGTTCTGGGATTCTTACAGTACAGAAACCATGTCATATTTAACCTTCTGAGTCTGACTCACTTCACTAAGCATGATGGTCTCAACCGGTGTCCATTTACCTACAAATGACTCAAGTCTATCTGTCTTTACGGAACAGTATTACACCATTGCATGTATACACCACACTTTTGTAGCCATTGGTATGTTAATGGTTGCTTCCTCGTCTCCCACAATTAAGCTATTATTAATTGTGCTGCTACAAACATGAGTGCGTACGTGTGTCTCCTATATGTTGCTTTTAACTCTTTTGGAAAGATACCCAACAGAGGTATTGCAGGGCCAATGGAATATTTGTTTTCAGTTTCAGAAATCTTCATCATACAACTTTCCATAGCGTTTGTATGGGTTTACAGTTCTTCCAGCAGTGTAAAATAGTTCCTTTCCCCACCACCTTGCGAGCACCTGTTGCTGTTGGAGTCCTTGGTATACACCATTCTTACTGGGGTAAGATGTATCTCAATGATGTTTTGATTTGCATTTCTCTAATAGTTAGGGACGTTGAACATTTTTTCATGTTTTTACTGGCCATTTGTACTTTTTTATAAAAGAACTTTTTATTCATTTCATTTTTTTAACTTGCGTCTTTGATTCTGAGGGGTCTACTTTTCTTCAGCTTTTTGTATATTCTAGTCATTATCCTCTTGTCCAAGACGTAGTTGATAAATATTTTTTTCCATTCTATCAGTTCTTTCTTCACTCTATCGTTTCTTATGCTATGCAGAAGCTATTTAACTTGATATAATCCCATCTGTAGACTCTGGGGCTTTTTCTTTTGCATTGGGTGTCCTATTAAGAGAGTCCTTGCCCATGCCTGCATCTTCCAGAGTTTTACTTATTTTGTCTTCCAGGAGGTTCAGTGTGTCCACTTTAATATCTAGGTCTTGGATCCACTGCGATTTGCTATTGATGCATGGTGATAGGTGTGTGTCTAGACTCATTATGCTGCATGCGGGTAAACCGATTCTAGCACCGTTCAATGAAGAGGTTATCCTTTTCCCAATATATGTTTTTGGTCCCTTTGTCAAAGATCAGACAGCTGAAGGTACCCGAAGTGGTCTCTGCATTTTCAGTTCTGTTCCATCAGTCAAACTGTCCTTTTATGCACCAATATCGTAAGGTATTTTTTCTATCATTACTGCTTTGTATTATAACCTGTCAACTGGAATAGTGTCCTGTTTGCGCTAATATCATATGTTTTTATCATTGTTTCTTTGTAATATATCCTGATGGCTGGAGTTGTAATTTTACCTGCTTTTGTCTTGTTGCTCGGAATTGCTTTGGCTCTTCTGGGTCTCTTCTGCTTTCATATGAATTTTAAGATCTTTCCTTAAGTTTTGGGAAAAATGTTGTTGGTATTTTGAGAGGAATTACATTGAATCAGTATATCAATTTTGGCAGCATAGCTCTTTTGACAATATTGATTCTGCCTATCTAGGAACAGGGGATGAGTTTCCATTTTCTAATGTCTTCTTCAGTTTCTTTTTTTGGCATAATGCAGTTTTCTTTGTAGAGGTACTTCACTTCTTAGTTGGGTTTATTCCTAGGAATTTAAATTTTGAAGACTTATTGAAAATAGAATTATTATTCCTAGCTCTTTCTCAATGAATTGTCAGTGTGGAAGGATATTATTGATTTTTATATTAACTTTGTATTCTGCAATTTGGCTGAATTGTTAATTAGTTCTAAGAGATTCTTGGTGGAGTTTTTCAGGTCGTCTATTTAGTGAATCAAGTCATCTGTATAGAAGGATAGTTTAACTTCTTGCTTTCTGATATCTGTTCCCTTTATTTCATTCTCCTGATTGCTCTGGCTAGAGTTTCAAGTACTATACTGAATGAGAGTGATGAGAGTGGACAGCTTTGTAGTAGTCCTGATTTAAGGGGTATTGCTTTCAATCTGTCCCCATTTAGTACAATGTTAGCAGTAGATGTGGCCTAAATGACTTTTATCAGTTTGAGGTAATGTCCTTTCCTAACTATTTTCCTCAGTATTTTTTTTTTATCATAAGTGGATTTTGGATTTTGTCAAAGGCCTATTCTGCATCTATCGAGATGAATATGTGATTTTTATTTTTATTTTTATTTACATGCTGTATTACATTAATTAATATAGGAATATTGAACTATCTTAGCATCCCTGGAATGAAGCCAATTTGATCCTGATGTATGAGCTTTTCAATGATTTGCTGAATTCTATTCAACACCATCTTATCGAGAATTTTTATACTCACTAAGGAGATTAGATTATAATTTTCTTCTCTAGTTAAGTCTTTATCCGATTTTGGTATCATTGTAATGTTAGCTTCCAGAAATGAGTTCGGCCATGTTATATCTCTTAAATTTCATGCAACAGTTTAATGAGCTGGTGCTAGCGCTTCTCTGATGTACAGTAGAGTTCTGCTGTTCATCCCTCCGCTCATAGGATTTTCTTTGTGGTAGAGACTTTATTACTGCCTCAACTTTTGTTCTTTTTATGGGTCTATCCAGGGTTTTTATGTCTTCTTGTTTCAATTTTGGTATTTTGTATGCATATAAAAATTCATCAATTTCTTCTAAATTCCCCATTTTTTTCCTCTCAATTTCAACAGGGTCTGTTATAATTTCACACTTTTCATTTCTAGCTGCATTAATATGAAGTTTTTTCTTTCCTTCTTTTGGTTAGTTTAGCTAGAATTTTATCAATCTTATTTATTCTTTCAAAAGATCACACTTTGATTTTTTTGTATTTTTATTTAGTTTCAATTTTATTAATTTCTGTTCTGATCTTTATAATTTTTATCTTACGTTTTTATTTAGATTGTTCTTGTTTCTCTAGGATCTCAAGGAACAACACTACATTAGGATTGCTCTGCTTTTTTAATGTGTTCATTCATAAATATAAATTTTCCTTTAGAAGCACTGTTTTAATTATGTCTCACAAGCTCTGGTAAAATGCGCTTCCGTCATGGTTTGACTCTTGTAATTTTTGATTTCTTTCCTGGCTTCTTCTGTGACCCATTGTTTGTTCAATTGTATATTATTTAGCCTCTATATATTAGTTTAGTTTTAGTAGTGTAATTTGCTATTGATTTCCAGTTTTTTCTACTATGATCTGAAAGTATGCAAGACTTATTTCGAGTCCTTAATTGTTAAATAAACATGTTTCATGGCCCATGGCACATTATGTTTTAGAAAGTAACCTATCTTCTCTGATAGTGAGGTATTGAAGTCCTCTATTGTAATTGCACTGGGACCTACATGGCCTTTTCAGTCCAATAGTTTTTGTTTTACCAAATGGAGAACTCCTATGTTGGGACCAGGAGATCAGGGAGCAATATCATTCAAGCGTTAAGAGGACATAAATGCCAACCCAAACTGGGAGCATATATATTGATAACTGTTGCTTCTGTTTGGATTGTTTCCTTACCCAGTATATTTTATCCATCATTATCTCTTCTGATCTGACTTTGGCTTGAAATCTGCTGTGTCTGAAAACAGTATAGCTATTTCTGCATGTTATCTGGGTCCAGTTACATGATATGTTGATTTCTATCCTTTTATTTTCAGTCTATATTGTTCTTCAAGAGGGAAGTGTGTCTCTTACAAGCAACAAATTGTTGCCTTTTGTTTTTCATCCAATGAACCAATCTGTGTCTTTTGACGGGCAAGTTGCAATCACTGATACTCAGCATTATTTTATTGGTATATTTGCTAGTTTCCTGTCACCACTAGATGAGTCAGTGCTGACTGTTCTACACACCTTTTAGTTCATTCTCCTTTTTCTGTTGTTTTCTTTTCTCTGGAGTCTTCAGTGTTGTTGGTCTCCCTATCACTAAGATTACTTTAAGTATTTTCTGCAGAGTTCTTCGAGTTGTCATGAATTTCTTTTTTTTTTCAATGAAAATTTTAGCTTCTCTTTGTCTATTTTGAGTGATGGTTTCACTGTGCGCAGCAATCTGTGTGGCATTTATGCTCTCCTAGTACTTGGATCATGTTGCTCCACGATCTCTTGGTCTGTAAGGTCTGTGATGGGAAGTCTGCAGTTATTCTGATGTGTTTAATCCTTATAAGTTATTTTCTATTTTTCTTTTGTAGCTTTCTGTATTCTCTCTTTTTGTTAGGTCTCTGGAATTTTGATTATGGTGTGTCAGGCAGAGGCTATTTTCGGCCTGGCAACAGCATGGTGGCACACAGCAGAAAATCTGTGCGATGTTGAATGTAAGGAGAAGATGCTTTATAAAGCTGATTGCGTGAAGCAGCATGATTACAGAAGCAGATAGCCGTTTCGTCAATATTACAAAAGTGTACATCTTGGAGAAATTAATAAGGAAATAAAATCATAAGAAAGGAATAAAATCATGGGGAAATATTATGATAACACTGTGATAAAATACTTAGCCAAGCTATGAATAATTTTGACAGTGGTCTCTAGACAGCAAGTCTTGCTGTAAGCTCAGTGTGGGTTTAGGCCATAAATCTTGTTGCAAGCTTAGTGAAATAAAACTTGTTGTATGCTCCGTAAAATTGTTATTCTTACATAAGGATCAGCAACTTTAAGGTTTCCTATTTATTACTTAATATGATAACATAATTTGGATAAAGTTAGAATTTCAGAGAACTTGGTCATAGTTCACTTTTAGGTGGGCCTATACACTGTTACATTTGCCTGGGCTTCTACATTTGTGTGGGATTATACACTGTCACAAGTTTATACACTATTAGAGTACCTATGCTTAAACTTAATACATGCCACCTATAGACTTTTAATATGATATGGATTCATACAGCCATTCCCATCTTAACATCATATATATGATCTATATTATAATGGATGTTTCTATACAGTTTTTCTAGTAACATATAAGAAGAGTTTGTTCAAGGTGACACCAAATTATTGTTGATAATATATAAGGAAATCTACCTTGCTGATCTATGTCTATCTAAGTAGTATACAGTTCTTGCTTCCCTACATGTCTAGGTAATATGGCTGTGCATTATCAATACTTAATACTATTAATAATGGTGATAGGAGTAAGGACAGAGTGGACTGAGATTAAGAAGTAACTTTAGGACTGTGACTGAAAACAGAAGGTTATTTATAGGATAAAGGAAAGTATAGCAGAGCTCCAATGCCGTATCAGAGGATATCAGATAAATTCAAGCACAAAAACAAAAGTGAGAAAAAAACCTGAAGAACTGTGAGTGAAATAGACAGAAAATGTCTTCAGAATCTATAAAAAGGTTTTCATAAATGGCATAAAGAGCTGGTTGAGAGCAAATAGAGAAAGGAACAAATAACAGACACAAAAAGAAGGGAAAGGACACTAGGGAAGAAAAAAGGAAAGAAAAAGAAAAAGAAAAAATTCAGAAATCAATAGGAGAGAAAACATGAGTTCAATAACCGCACAGAAAATCATTGAAGTGAGGCTAATGTCCAAATAGAAGAGAATGAAATTGCTTGTATGGAAAGTCTCCACAAGCAAAACCTTTGGCACGGCCATATGAGGAGGCAGGTGCAATCAGTCGTCTCTCTTCTTCATGTGATCCGGTCTGTCTGGACCTGCCAGCAGAAATGGGCTCCAGCACCATGATTCTAATAGTCTACCAGAGGCAGCTTCTCCCTGCGTCAGCACCACATCCAGGGTGACTCAACATTCCGACATGCTGTGGCCCAGGGGTTCTGTTGGGGTACAGAGGCGCAACATTTGCCTGGTGCATTCTAGGATGTTGACTTTGTTGTAAACTTCTCATTCACTCACCTCTTGAAAGCTCACCGTCCACGGGCTGGCCAAGTGCACTGGTCCCCTAGTCTCCACGTCCTATCCTAAGTCCTCTCCTTGTCCAGGAAACCGGGATCACCCATTGGCAACACTCAGTGTCTTTCTTCTGATCCACTGGTTGCTTTTCAGTTACAACAAGTCCTTCTTCTCAAGTTAAGCTGCAGACTCAATTATTTCACCAAACCTCCACCTTCCAGCTAGGCCATGCAGAGCCATTAACAACATTGTCCTTTACTGTTGCCATCTTGGCTCCATTCCTCAACAACATGTTAAAAAAATCCCTGCGTCAAAAACTTCAATATGAATTTGGGACAATATTTACTGCTGATTTTTAAAGCATTACTCAAGTTTTTTTTTTTTTTTTCTTTTTTTGGTGGTGGTGTTTTTTTTTTTAACATTTACTTTTATTTTTGAAATACATTCCTTGGAAAACAGCTCGGTATAGAAAGACCTTTCTCAGTTTTACAGCTGCACTGACACACACAGAAATAATTTTGATGACAAGGTCAGGCAATGAGTCAGAGAGCAGCAAGGGTCCTTTGTACCATCAAATCGTGTCAGCATAACCTCTTCCCTTGTAAATCACATTGTTTTGCAGTGTCAAAAAACTTGGAAATATTTGCTTACAGATACATCTTGAAATTAGCTTTTTCTTAGATAATATACACACATGAGTGCTTTAAAAGAACCCTACCAGTGTCTCTTAACCTCTAAGCTTTTTAAAAGCCAGTCATATATCGTATTACAGAAAAGTCATTTGGACTTTATAATGTGTATGACAGAGACATGTCACCTGTTTGGAAATTTACAACGTGACACTCACTGAACTATCTGCAGAGAATTATTTCTAGGTTATTTGGAGGAGTCATTTGACATGTATTTTTAGATACAAGATTATGCTTCTCTAAGCAAATCTTGTTTTAGATTGAAGTGATTAATATTAATTTATTGAACTCTATCTCATGTAATCTAGGTAAAAATAAATTAGAAATAGAGATGTCTTGGGCCCTGACCTCAGAAAGACAACAGTCTCACAAGTCTGGCCTTAAGGGAAGCAAAAACTGAGTTAAAGTTACGACTCAAAAATAGATGAGGGTGGCATCTGCCACAGCCTTTCTCTTTCTGATTATAACTTATCCAGGAGCGGTTCTGCCGAGACTCAAGCCTCCTGGGAATCATGAGGCTAAAGGGCATCAGCGATTTCTGGAAGTGTTATATGACAATGTAAACATGTAAAAAAAAATTATATAGTCTTCATGGTTGTCAGAAAAAATTGCTCCTATGTCCTGCAATTTGCAAATGTCAAAAATGATTATCTCTAAACTTTCTGCAGCAGTATTATTTCAACACATAAGATTTGTAGAATTGGACTTTGAGAATTCCTAGGGATTGGAAAGTTCAGGATGTTTGGGCTTAGTAGCTATCATTGATCAATAATATATGGAGTCGATCAAAAGTGTAAAAATGTTTACATATTGCAACAGTTAACCTTTGGAATTTTATACTGGAAAACCGATTACCTCTTTTATTTGAGATAGTCACGTTTTTCTGGTGCTCAGTCATATTTACAGAAATAAAAAATGCCAATTTTAAATTAATACCTCTAAACAGTCTAAGGTAAATTCAAGTTCTGAAGTCTTTTTCTACAGGCAATTTTTAATAGAAGAGTAAAGTGCGATTATAAGAATCCTCATTAATAAAACCAGTGCACTCTGCTAAATACATTGATTATTTTTTTCAAGGTAGTTCTTGAAATTCTCACTAAAGTTCCTGCACGGCCAATGTTAACAGTGACAGGGTACAATGAGTCTCAATTTGAATATTTCTTTGCTTAACTCCAATGATATCTTACATTTGAACAGATAACATATATCTTCTGGTAAAACTCAGATGAACATAAAATATTACATAGTAAGTAACTGCCTTTCGTTGCTGTGACAAAATACCCTACATATACAAATTAGGGGAGGAAAAATGTACCCTAGTCCACAGCTTCGGAAAGTCACACTCCGTTCGTGGGCAGCTGTCAACACTGGAAGCACGTGGCAGAGGCAGAAGAGGAGGCAGCTCCTCTCAGCATTGCAAACAGGAAATGAAGTTCCCTAGGGAAGAGAGGAAGCTGCATTTACCCTTCCAGGTCCCGTTGGGAGTCATCTACCCCTTCTGGGTCTAGCCTCAATGTTCCACCCCTTCCAGATTTAAGCATTTAATTCACCACATGTTTGTAATCCACAATCCGCCACACACCTGTAATCTAATCCACAAATCTGTAATCTATAATCTGCCACGAGCCTGTCTTTGACCACACCTGTAATCCACAGCATGCCCATAATCCATTCCTCCCTACCAGGCCCCTATATCTTACCAGTACATAGTTTCAGAGCTCACCCAAAACGTCCAAGTATTCTGAGACATCTCAGATCTAAAGCGCAGTGGTAACATTTCAAACTTCATGCTCTGAAAATTAAAGCATTTTACTCCTTCTTTCCTTGTTGGATAGGCAGAAACCATCATTTTAGAGATTTTGCTGCACAAGAGATGAAATCACTAACTTCATTAATTATAGACATTAATTGCCTAACTGAATTTCTTAAAGGTCGAAGAGGAAACATAAAATGTATTTTAGGCAATTTGACTTTGAACATGCCACCTTTATAAAAGGCCAAACCAAAATTTCTAAATTACCATCAATATAAAATGGCTGCAGATGTTTTAATTTTAATTATAACACACAAATTAAGAACCAAGGAAGCTCAATTTAATTTAATCTACATAGACTTTTAAATTGAACTTGTGCTTGTTTAGAGCTGACCGCAAAATAGAAGTAATTATTTGAATTCACGGTGTCAACAAGATGGTACTTCAAAGGCATTCTGATTATGGAAAATTGAAACAGGTACATGCTGTGCTAAAAGATATTACTTTTACTTTTTATTTCTTTTATTCTCTTTTTCGATCATGAAGAAAGTTTTACTAAGCTTCCAATACTCTATGAGGTGTATTAGAGGAACACAAAGTGTTCTGCTTTTAACAACAGAGACTTAAAAGCTATGAGAAATTAGAACATTGGATGTCCTCGGTACTTTACAGGGCCAAATTCGACTTTGGATTTATCTTGAATCTTGCGTGTCAACACTGATCATAATGTCTGGTAAGTTCTACAATATATGTCTAAAGTAGATGTTAGTTAAATTCTAATATATAATTAAACATATTTTAATATATATGTATTTATATATGTTAACAATTTATTAAAATAAGATAGGATGTTTTTAGAATGAAGATATTGCTATGCATAATTAAGAAAAAATTGAGCACTGGAAATGGTGAACAGTACACAGATTTAAAAAGTTAAGCCACATGCTAAATAAGTAAAAGAAGTGTGAAAATGAGTTAATTATTAAATAACAAATGAAATTATAACAAAGGAAATATTTTTTATTATTTTCAAATAACTACAATCATGTTAAAACAAAGGAAATTATATGTGCTTTTCTCCAATCTCTCATACAGTCTCATTAAAATATTAAAATCTGTATTACTTTCATGTTGTTGCTGTAATACAATAAAAGAAGGTTCACGACTTGATACAAGCTTATTTTCTTGAAGTTCCTCAGATCCATAGCAAGTTTGTATTACCTTAGGAAATTTCAGGAAGGAAAACTTTTCCTTCAATTTTTAAATTCAAACCACTGTCTGCATTCCCCAATACATGTTTTCGCTTATAATACTTCAAATTTTCCTACTATTTTCAAACCTACTAATAAATCAGGGTTTTTTTGATCTTCTTTTTCATAAAATTGTGATTACATTTCACCCTCCTGAATAATCTCTCATCTCATGATTCCAAACATAATCACATCTGAAAAGTCTGTTGTATAATTAAGGTAACATAGTAATACATTTTGTGTATTAGGATATGGGTCTTTTAGTAGGATTGCTTTTGTTCAGCTTTCCACCATCTTCTCCCTAGTCCCAAATATTCATATCCAAACTCCATAGAAAATACATTCGGATTATATTAAAGTTTCCAAAGCCTCAGCCTATAATGACATTAGTTGAGTTTAACATCTCACTAGGTTTTCTCCATCAGATCAAAAGTCACATGTCCCATAGTCTACGTCACCTAAATAGCTATAGGTAAGATTCTTGGTATAATAAATCTAGGATAAAATCTCTTCTGTGTGCATCTCTGAAATTCTTGAGGCTGATCAACTGGTCCACAAATACACAGGTGGGACAGACATAAAATAAGAGTCATGTATAGTCTCATTCAAAGTAGGACAAAATTAAAAAAAAATAGGTATCAAGCAAATTTTAAATCCGAATCGGCAAACCATGGTAAGTTTTACGGTCTGAAAGTAATTTTCTGCTGCTCCTGGATTCTTCTTGTGAGCCTGTAGCTCCACACTCTCAGATCTACGTTGGATTTATCTTTTTAAAAAAATGAATAGTAGAATGTGTTTGCCTCAAGACAGATAGATCAGCATGTTTCTTGCCTCTAGAAATTGAGGTCTGGCAACGTTCTTTTCCCCATTTAGTACAATAAGACAGTATTTCTTCTGATACAACGTTCATAATACTCTTGAGAGTTTCCACATAAGTCAAATGGATTAATACCACAAGTTCCTCTCAGGTCTATTCTGCACACTGGCAACTCATTTGGTTCCTGCTGTGATGTTTGCTGGGAACTCATGAATTGTATGACTAATCTCTTCCAAGAGCCTTGTAAGTGACTGGATGTTCAATATTATGTTCTCTTCTTTCTTTGAAGGTACATATTTATTTATGTATATATTTTATTTCCCCCATTTCATATATATATATATATATATATATATATATATATATATATATATCCATATGTTTGTGTGTGTGCACACTTGTGTGTGTGTGTGCGCAATACATAAAGTTTACATTGATCTTAAGTATTTTGTGCACATACAAATCATGGTAAAGTTTGAAATGCTTCCCTTCTCTCCTACCAATGGTGTATAGCCACACTTTAGGCTTTATATAAAGACATTTCATGACAGAAAATCCCCACTTTTAGTGTCTTTTGAAATATATGTAAACTGAGAATTTCAAAAATTGTCAATTACTAGTTCTACCACACAAATACTGGTTCTTTCCCCACTCAGCTAATAAAATATAACAAAGAGTATAGTAATTGTCAATCAAAAAATTGAAGAGCTGACCAGAAAAGTCAGAAAGATTCTTAGGTATCATATATATATATATATATATATATATATATATATATATATATATATATATATAAGCCCAGTTATTAATTAAGTAAAAGAACAAATATTTTGAACATATGACCACCTGAAAATGTATTCAAGACATAGGAGATATAATCCTAGGATATGAGAAAGGGAAATCCTTCTACAGTTCATTACCTGCCCAACCCAAACCCCTAACAAAAGCAAGAAAGCAAAGTTAGAGAACAAGTGGTCTATGTCTGTAAAGCGATGCAGTAAACAATCTGTAGAAAAATTTTAAAAGGTACTTGATGGGTGATATGATGCCTGAGAACATTCTCAACACGATTTGCTTTACACATAGTTGAAAAATGTGGCAACAAGTCCATGAAAACAGTCAAACGAAAAGAAAGAAAAGGGAAGGGAGCGAAAGATTATTATCTTTCCTACAAATAAAATGTTTTACAAGAAAGCAAATTTATCCATGGGTCAAAATATGACTCAGGATTGAAGAGTATCTACAACATGACTTAAGCAAATAATAAATATTGATTTGACGACAACAACAAAATCTTCTATGTTTTAATCACATGAGCACATTTAGCTGGGAGAGGGAAGAAACCAACTACCACGATGTCTTTTCTGTTGCCAATCAAATTTGAAACTCATGAACAACATGTGCGTTGTTACCATTTGGATATCCCTGCAAAGTCTCATGTGTTCAAAGGTGATGCTTTGGAAAGGAGATTGGACCGTGATGGTGCCATATTCACCAATGGAATGAGCCACTGAGGGGTTCACCCCTGACTATGCTGTTAAGAAGTAGCATCTCATTGGAAAAGATGGGTCGCTGAGGGCACTGTATTAGAAGGGCATATTCTTTTCCCAGGCTCCTTTTTGCTCTCTGGTTCTCTGGCTCTCTCTTACTCTCCTTCCCACCCACCATAATTTGAACAGTTTTATTCTGTCATGCCCTTCTACCTTACCATAACTACCATGGAGCTACTTGACCAAATCTGGAATCAATCCTTCTAAACCTTGCAATGAAATAAACTTTTGCTTTTTAAGTTGAGCAATGTCAAATATTTTGTCCAAGCAAAGAGGAATTAACTGATCGATGAATATTTATAAATTTACCAGGTGACATGAATTGAAATGATTGCAATGGTTGAAATACTTATTTCTTAAGAGGTATGTTACCCAGACTATATTTGAACACCTGAACAGAAGAAAATCCCTTGCTTTGAACCTCCTGAGTAGCTGGCACTATAGTTACACAGCACTGGATCTGCCTTCAGATTTTTATTATAAGCCTTTTGTGGTTTATTTGATCCTGGCACTGTATGCTTTGTGCCCTATTTTTAAAAATGAGGTTAACATTACCCAAATGAGTTTATGTGCTAATTAAATTATATATTGTGTAATTCATAAAACTCTTAAGGTATCTGTAAAGACCATGTACATGCATAACTTAAAATACGAATTCACATTTAAAATGATATTGGCAATTCAAATAGTATGAGTATACATTTAATGTACAATCCCTCCCCAAGACAAGCTCTTTAATTTGACCAAAATATATCATTATATTAGCAGGCCTACCCCAATTTGTTACTTATATTATTTTTTAAATAATCTAAGATTAGTTTGTGCTTTGCCACTATTTAGCAAACTCTGTGGAACCTACTCTAGCAGGGTTTGGTCTGAGTAGTTCCATATACATTAACTCCCTTCATTTGCATAACAACTCTTAAGGTGGTTACATATGTTACTTAAGTAGTACATGAACTAAGTTGGCCAAGGAATATTATTTTATTTGATTATTGGGAAAGAGGATACAGTGCTGAAAATCATATAATTATTAAGAACTTAGGTAATGAAGGTCAAGTTGTCTGGATTCTAATATCTTTGATGAACAGTAAATAATATGACATTTTAATGAATAAGAACTATTTCTAGCTTATAGAGAGTACTCATTAAATAATGTATACAAATATGAAACTATATGAGGAATTTTAAGATATTTTTATATTACCTTCTTAGCAAATGTTTATTTTTTTAGAGATTTAAAATTTTTGATTTTCCACAATGCATTTGTTCATCATTTGATATAATTTTTTTCTTTAGATTATATTCATTAACCTGAAATATCCATAAATGCATTTTCTACATAAGATCTACCGGTATTAAATATATTTTTACTTAGTGCCTAAACATATGTTCAGTGAAATAATAAGCTAAGCACACATATAATGATCTGAAAAATTTTATAAAGGACAGTTTAAGGAAGAAAAACATGTATAGAAGAGTCCCACTTTTTGTAGTAGATACATTGTGTGTATTTGTTGGTAATACATGCTTGGATATGTCCAGAAGGTTTCTGGAATATTCAGAGCTTTGGAAAACTTTCGTCTCTAAGGACGGAGGACCATCAGAACTAAATGGGTTACCATTCTCTGAACTTTTCATTTCATCATAATCATGAATTGCTTGTAGAAACAAGTAAATATTACTGCTAAAATGGGTCATTTTGTATTACACTGATGTTATCATATTAACTGGACATGGTTAAGAAGAAAGTGACAAGGGGCCTTGGCAAGACAAGACATATCTCCTCTGAATCCTTAGAGGTTTTTGTAGCCTGTCATATTGGTGACATTCTTAAGGATGCAGTGCTCTCGGGCAAGCTTGGGCATCACCTCTGGGACTAGGGAAGTTACTGTATCGCGCACATGTATCATGGAGGCATAGCACGTGTGTCAGCAAGTGAGCCTGGCAGGGAAAGAACTGAGATGTAGACGCGAAAGGATGGTAAAGTGGGGGGCGGGGCACGTCACTGAGATGCAGCTCTGAAATTATTTCCCCTCTCTGATATTGATTAGAGGGCTGTAAGAAAGTATGTTTAAAATCAGGACAAAAGTGAAACATTGTAAGGAGGTTGGGCTAAACTCAAAAAGCTCTCTGTAATTTTTTGTTGCTTCAGAAAAATCTGATTAAGATATTTTTCTAATTAACAGGAAACACTTATAGAGGCCTTGATTAAACCTTGCAGTCATAACTTAGCCCCCAAAAGCTCATGGTGTGGCTCATGCAAAGATTAATTTGTTATGTTGGGTTTGATGCATGCATAGGTGCCCCTGTTAGTAGCAATTCACTCATTTATTCCTGGATGTAAGTTTATCCTAAAAAAAAAAGTGATGCAATGATAGCTTCAGTGTTTTTTGAATGTGCATTTACCTTTTAGTACTCAGCTAAGGAATTTGAAATTTAACTTTTCTCTTTTTCTTTCTCACATGTTCCAGCCTTCTGAATTACATTGTTATACTTTGCTTCTTCTATGGACTGTTGGGTGAATCCACATGAAAGTATCTCAACAGAGATATAGTAAGATAAAGAAAAAAGGAACTTTTGACAAATTATCCCAATAAACGGCTCTGCTGGACTCAGTGAAGAGTCATCAAGAGGGGTGGGAAACTTAGCTAAAGAGTGGTGATTTGAGTGGTGACGTGAGTCATATGCAAAAGACCAAATATGGAAAATGTCGCATCCTTTCTTTGATTTGGGAAACCCAGAACACAGGCATGCTATAGAACCACATGGGTGTGAAATTGGGAGTTACTGGGGGGATGGGGAGGTTTGGGACGGCCAAAAATGGGGAGAAGAAGGGATAGAGATATCGATGTGATATATATGTGCAAAAATATTCAAATTCATTGTACACATTATGCATTGCACACACACACACACACACACACACACACACACACACACACACACACACATATATATATATATATATATATATATATATATATATATATACATACATAATAAGAAAAATGGTGGGAAAATAGGTCAGATGGTCAGATAGTATTCCTAAGAATAGCATATGTTCATTCTAAAATGACTCTTTTAGAAGCGTAAAAATGACCAAAAATTCCGTAGCCATTCTTGAGACCCTTTGTTTTCAAGTATATTATTATAAAGCACAATGCAATGTAACTATGGCATAATCACTTGGGATTTTGGAAATATTTACTCGGAAGAGAGTAAGAGCTCTCCTCACAAGACATCACGGAGGGGAAACATTTTAGGCTTCGTTCTCCCAAATATTTTAAAACAAAATGATTCATTTCTTGCTTGCGAAAATTAGTTGTTCCCCAACAACATGGCCTATTATTGACTAGTAGATAATAAAATATATAGCTACTAATGCTTAATGACAAGATCGAAAGCCTAAGGAATTGAAATTGATGACAAGAGTTGTAATCATGATTTTATTTTTGTTTTTAGAAACTCCCTGTGCAAATCTATCAGCAAATTAAATATAAAATGTAGATGGCCAGTTGATGGGTGTTTTGGTGTCTTCCACGTTTTATCGATTGTTAGTTGGGCTGCTGTGAATATGGGTATACATGTATTTCTATTGTGTATTCTTTTTTAAAATTCTTTTGGGAATATTTCCAGAAGAAGTATTGCTGTATTGAAGGGGATATTTATAATACCCATCAACGGACCAATAGATACACAAATTGTGGTATCTATGCACAATGGAATACTACTCATCAAAAAGACATATAGGTTGGAGGATTTTGTAGGTAAATGGAGGCAAATTGAGACTATCATGTTTAGTGAAGCAAGTCAGAAGCAGAAGGTGAGATTCTGAATGGTTTCTCTAGTATGAGAAACCCAGATCATAATTATTTCATAGAACTTAATGGGAAATAATGGAAGCTGGAGGGGAGTAGAGGAGGGTCAAAAAGAGAGAAGGGACGGATTTGTAACTTCGCCGTGCTATATGTTATGTATGTGCACAAAATACTCAAGATCAAAGTAAACTTTATGCTTTGCATTTATACATATCATTGGAATGAGAAAAAAACATAATAGAAAAGTAGATGGCCAGAAAATCCTTGTAAAAGGCCATGGATTTTAAACGGTAGCTCATTATTATCTCAGCAGAGCAGATATGTAAATTTATTGAAGACGTTTTAAATAACACATTTTGTTGATAGGAAAAATGATGAAATCTTTCATAGAATACAGGGAAGAAGTCGGTTTTCAATCAAGATTATGGGTCGTATATCAGGTTACAATACTTCAGAGTTTTGCAGCTGATCTTCCTTAACCGCTAACTGGTTGTCTGTCCGCTTTTTCTGAAGGATGTTGGGGAAAGATCTATGTACAAAGATAAGAATTCTTCAAGTTACATCCATTTACCTATAAAAGCCTCCCACCTATCTGGCTTTATAGATGAACAGTATTCCACTGTGTATCAATATCACAATTTTTGTATCCACTAGGTTGTCGTTGGGTATTTTTGTATCTTTCACATTTTAGCTACTGTTAGTGAAGTGAGTCAGAAGGAGAAAATAAAATATCGAATGGTTTCTCTAATATGAGGAACCAAGATCACAACTATTTCATAGCACTAACTGAGGGGAATATTGAGGAGGAAGGGCAGTGGGGTGGGAGAGTTGAAAAGGGGCAGGGGAAGGGTTTGTAATTTTGCCACTATGTGTATTTACAAAAAACACTTAAAATCAGTGTAAACATTATGTATTGCATCTATACATATCAATAAAATTGGAGAAAAAAGAATTCTTCAATTACAAATAATTGATCTGCTGTGCTTCGTTCATTCATTTGTGTAAGCTATTGACGCATTCACAGTGCCATTATTAACTGACTTTGTAATTTGAACTTTGAAGGCGAAAGACTTATATAAGTGGAAAATTATCTTTTTCAAAGAATCCATTCATCTTTTCATTTATATAGTGATGTAATCAATAAACTTTTATAAATGTGCCAAGCCCTGTGTTAGAAAATGGCGATACAAAAATAAATGAGATGATCCTTGCCTATAGCAAGCTTTGATCAAATAATAAGTCCTTTGTCTACATATGTGGTGTTGTAAAGGAATTAGTAGTGAAATTATAGAACCACCATGAAAAATATCCATTTAAGTAAAAGGATGTGGATTTATAAAAATCTTTCAGAGGGACTATTATACAGGTGATATACTGGTTAATACGTCTAAGACTTTGAAATGCACCACTCTAGTTTGATATTTTTACTTTTGTAAAAATGGTCATATTTGAATAGTGCTAGATTTACAGACAAATTACAAGAATAATACAGAGCGTTCTCGTATGTCTTGTACCCACATCTCCTTTCTATTGCCATCTTATATCAGTATGGTTCTTTTCTTCAAAGTAATGAATCAATAACATCAATGCTACATTGTTATTTCCACACCGTATTCAAATACCCTTTCTTGTTATGCAATGCACTTTTCTCTCCCATGATCCCTGCCAAGATGTCACATTAATTATTCATGTCTCTTTAGGTTCCTCCTGCTTTTACAGTTCCTCACATTTTCTTGTTTTGAAGACCTTGAGAGCTCTCAAGAGTATTATTTACATATCACATAGAGGTTGGTCTTCTATCAGAATTAGCCTGATGATGTTCTCAAGGTTAACCTGGGGCTATGCATGGTGCAGAGAAAGACTAGAAAGGCAAGGAGCCACTCGTATCACATCATATTTGTCCATGATACAAAGGATTAGTGCAACTGAATGCTGTTTATGTTCATTTTGATCAGATGGCTAAGGTCGTCTTATCACCACAAACGTCTCAGACTTCAGGACTGAAAAGTTAGCTTTAATGAAAATGAAAAATACCAACAGATTCATTCAAATCATTCCCAATTCTCCCGGGAGATTTTACTATCTATGCCATTCACTTTCGTATTGAATCATTTATATGAATATACACTTGCATAAATTTGTGGTATATATCGGGTTATAATTCAATATTATTTTTATTACTTCACCATTTGGTGGCCATGTGCATTCTTTTAATCATTTCCTATATCTCTTGGTAAAATTTCATCATTGTAGGTTTTTTTAACTTTCCCTTACTTTCCGACATTAAAAGATGATTCAGATTAACCTTGTCTGTTTCTTGTCTCAGCCCAAGAAACAGCCATTTCTCCAAGAGACTGGGTATCTTTTGTTGATAATGACATTAGAAATCAAAATCAGAGCATGTTCTCATGAATTTCAAGGTGTTGTGGCTTCTGGGCAATCTGTCTTAGTCACCTTGAGCTACTCAACTGGTGAATTAAACAACCAACGTTTATTTCTCATAGGTATGGAGGTTAAAATTTCACCATCAGAGTGTCAGTTGGATTTATTGGTTAATAGAGATATTTCTGGGGCCTCCCATGACATAAAGAGATCTAGATAGCTTTCTGGCTTTTATTTGTAGGACCATCAATCTGATTTATGAGGGTTTCACCCTCTTAACCTAATAACTCCCATAGGTCTGAACTCTAAAAACCATCATATTGGGAATATGATTTCAACATAGGAATTTTTCAGGAATATAAACATCCAGAGATGAGTATTCCAGACAGCCTCAGACAATTTATATAATCTTCACATTCAAAATGCATAGATTCTATCACAATAGCCCCCAAATCCATCATACCATCTCAGCTGACAGCACAAGAAAGTATCTAATTTTGCATTTTAAAAATATAATATAGTTGGAATCATACATTATGCAGCTATTTCAAACAGAATTTTTCCACCCACTAATATGCTTTAAAAATTGTCCATGACTTTCTGTATCCTGATAGCTCATTTATCTTTAACACTGCATAACATTCTTTTTAAAGATAAATCGTAGATATTATCAATGTGTCTATTGAAGTGCATCTTCATTGCTTCCAATTTGGAGCTAATATGATCAAGGTTGCTATAAACATTTAAGTGCTTGTTCTTGATGGATATAAGCTTTCATATCACTTGAGTAAATGAGTGGGATCAAAATTGCCAGATTGTTAGGAAAGAAAAAGTCTTATTTGTACAAACTTACATATTGTATTTAAAGGCAAACATTTTTCACTGCCACCAGCCATGAATGGGAGTTTCTTGTCGCTCTGTAACGTCATAAAAAATCAGTATTGTCAGATTTTAAAAATAATTATATTCTAGTAAGTGTATGATTGTATTAGTTTTCTAGAAATGTCACAATGAGTTGTCACAAATTCCATGGCTTAAAACATCAAAAACACATTCTCTCATAGTGTTGAAACCAAAATGTTAGAAATCAAATTGTCTGTAGTGCTGTCTCCCCTCAGATACGTACAATACAATCCTTTCTAGACTCTTTCTGGCCCCTAGTGCTAGCCTTAAATCTTGGTGTTCCTTGATCTCCTGTGGTTTGCTTCTACATCAATTTCTTTCTCTGTAATCATATGTCATTCTCCATGTACGCCTTTGTTTCACAAAGCATTTGTTCTTATAAGGGCACCTCAGATTCACTTGATTTCATTGGTTGATGCCGTGTTTCCAAATAAAACTGCATTCACAAGTAACAGAGATTTGGACCTTAACATACTTTTTGGAAGAAGCAATTCAATCTATAATAGCACTATTGACTAATTTTATTTTAATTTTCGATTCCCAATTGAAAATTGTGTTGGTTACCTTTTCATTGGTGTATTTGTATTCAATTTATATTCTTGCATGAAGTTCAGATTTTTCCATTTTAAAATTGTATTTTTCTTGTTGCAATTTAAGAATTCTTAGTATATTTTAGAAATGAGTTCTTTGTTAGATATGTGGTTTTGCAGATAAATTCTTCCTGTCATGACTTGTCTATGATTCATTCAGCAGCATTATTTGTTAAGCAGAATAATTTTAATAAAATTTAATTATAAATATTTTCTTTCATATAATATGCCTTTAGCACATAATTAAAAATTTACTTTTAAACTCAAAGTTACCTCATTTTTCTCCTTCCTTCTAAAAAGTTTTATGATTTCATGACTATGATTAACTGTCAGTTTTGTTTTCTGAAAGATTTAAGGTTTGTGTCTATCCTCATATTTTTACATATACATTTTATTTTATTAGTAACATTTGTTGAAAAGATTACCCATTCTGTGATGAATTGAATTTGCATTCTAGCCAAATATCCGTTGACAGTATGTGGTTGAGTCTACTTCTGGCCTACCCATTGTGTCTCACTGAGCTGTCTATAGTTTTTCTAATACAACACTGTCTTGATTACATTAGTGTTACAGTAAGTCTCAAAATTAGGTAGTGACAGCCATGGTACTTTATCTCGTTTAATGTCACGTTGACTCTAGTATGCTTTTTGTAAGCTTGATGTTATCAACAAAATAACTTGCTTGGAATTTTTCCCTCATTTTGTGGCTATGTATATATGTGATGCATAATGTTTATATTGAACTTGTGTATTTTGTGAATATATATATTGTGTCAAAATTACAAATCATTCCCCTTTCCCTTTTAACCCTCCCACACCCTCTCCTTCCCCATTAGTTCCCACTATCCCTCTATTTATTTCTATGAAATAACTGTAATCTGGGTCTCTCATATTAGAGAAACCATTCAATATTTAACTTTCTGTGTTAGTCCCATAATGCACATGGAAATTGAGACAGTAATAAACTCTCTACCCATGCAGAAAAGTCCAGGACCACATGGATTTTTAGCAGAAGCCTTTCAATATTTCAGAGAAGAGCTAATTCCAATGCTTCTCCAACTGTTCCATTAAAGTAGAAAGAGAAGGAACTCTACCAAACTCATTTCTGGAGGCTAGATTCACCCTAGTGACAAAACCAGGCAAAGGCTTAACCAGGAAGGAAAATTATAAACCAATCTCCTTAATGAATATAGATGCAAAAATTCTCAATGAGATGCTGGCAAATAGAGTCCAGTGAATAATCAGAAAGATCCTACGCCATAATCAAGTCAACTTCATTACTGATATACAAGGCTGCTTCAGCATATGTAAATCAATCAGTGTAATACAGTACATCATCAAAAGTAAGAACAAAGACCACATAATCATCTCAACTGATGCACAAAAGGCCTTGACAAAATCCAACATCGATTCACGATAAAAACTCTGAGGAAAATAGGTATAGCCAAGTCTTACCTCAAACTGATAGAAGCCATAGATGCCAAACTACAGCAAACATCATAGTAAATGGGGTGAAATTGAAAGCATTTCCCCTTAAATCAGGAACATGATAAGACAGTTCACTTTTACCACTCATATTCAACATAGGCTTCAAATCCCTTGCCAGACCAGACAAGAGAGTGAAATAAAAGGAACACTCATAAGAAAAAGGGAAGTTAAACTATCCTTATTTGCAGATGATGTGATTATCTACATAAAAGACCCCAAAAACTCCACCACGATACTCTTAGAAATAATAAACAAATTAATCCAAATTGCATGCTACAGAATCAATACCAAAAAATCAATAGCGTTCTTCTACACTAATAATGAGCTTACTGAGAAAGTGCTCAGAAGAATAATTTCATTCTCAGTAGCCCATCAAAAAAAATTAAATACCTACAAGTAAGCCTAACCAAGAAAGTGAAAGACCTCTACAAAGAAAAGTATATTACACTGAGGAAAGAAATTCAAGAAAACATCAGAAAATGGGAAGACAGAATTAATATAGTCAAAATGACTATACTACCCAAACTGATATGCAGTTTCAATGCAGTTCCTATCAAAATACCAACAACTTTTGCGCAGAAGTTGAAAAAACAAACCTTAAATTCATATGGAACCAAAGAGGATTTAGAATAGCCAAAGCAATCCTGAGCAACAAGACAAAGTCAGGAGGCATTGTGATTCCAGACAGCAAGTTGTACTACGAAGGAACAGATATAAAAACTATATGGTACTGGCCCCAAAACAGATGAGTTGACCAGTGGAAGAGAATTGAGGATGCAGAAATAAACTCAAGTACCCTCAGATAACTGATCTTTGATGGAACCAAAAGCATATACTGAAAAAAGACAATCTCTTCAACAAATCGTGCTGGGAAAACTTGCCTGGATTTTGATTTACAAATCAACATGGATGAATAATATCTCATTGTGTGTATAACCACTTTTCCTGATCCTTTCATCCATTTCATGGGTACCTAGGTTGGTTGATATCTTAATTTTTGTGAGTGGTGTCAGAAGAAGTATAGATAGATAGATATAGATAGAGCTAATTTTAGGGTTTTTTTTTTTTTGAGAAACCTCAATACCATTCTCCAAAGTGACTATACAAATTTACATTCCCACTGGAAACATATGGCTTCCATTTCCTCTATGTGCATGCTAGTATTCTTTTGTGTTTTTTAACAGCCATTTCGGTTAAGATCATATTTGATTTTGCTTTTGATTTTCAATTTCCTGATAGTTAACGCCATTTACTATTTTCAGTGTATTTCTAGATTCTTATGACTTTTTCAAAAATATCTATTCAAAACAATTGTTTTTAACTTGGATTAATAATTTTTATGTATTCTAGATATTAATTCTCATCAAATGAATAATTTTCATATATTTTCTCCTATTTTGTAATTGTATCTCCACTCTACTCACCATATCTTTTTTCAGTGCAGAGGCTTCTTGTTTGATGGTATCACACTTGTTTCTTTTTATTGCTATTGCTTCTGATTTTAGGGACATATTGCAAACAGCATTGCCCATGCCAATATCTTCAAGTGTTTCCCTCAGTTCTGTCCTAGCGGTTTCAGAGTTACATGACTTACGTATAAGATTGAATCCATTTTTGATTGATTTTTGGTAAGGGTGAGATGTTCGTTTTTCTAACTCCCGTATTAGCCCACACTCAGGTTCCCTTGATCTCATCTACGTTTGTGAGGTCAAAAGGTTCCATCTCCAAATGCTATCACATTGGAGGTCAGACTTTCAACATACGGATTTCAAGGATCATGATTCACAAACATTTGTTTCATAACATAGATACTTGCATAGTAGAATGATCCAAATATTTTAAAACTTGACCAACATGCAAGCATTCACATATTGTTCCTTTACATATCCCGTCAGAAATGAATTACTATATTTAAAATACCTTTGAAAAGTTTGTCATTAGCTGTTAAGATCCTTAGTATCCCCTTTAAATCTATACACTCATTTCGGGAATTAATTTCTGGGATAAATAAAATGAACTTCTGTACAACCTCTCTCTCTCTCTCTCTCTCTCTCTCTCTCTCTCTCTCTCTCTCTCTCTCAATGCTCCTGTGGTCCAGGTTGGTACTGAAGTCATTGTGTAGCTCAGCTGACCATGAACTCAAGGCAATTCTCCTGCCTCAGCCTCTCAAATGCTGATATTCTAAGAGTGTGCCCTCATTCCCAGCTACTCTGTAGCGCTGGGGAATTCAACTCAGGGACTGATGTTTGCTAGGTAATTGCTCTGACCTCTGTCCTACTCTTCCAGCCATATATCTTTTTCTTTATATGCCCGTATGCCAAACTTCTCTGAACAAGCAATAGACAGTTGTTTGAAAGCTCTAAGGCCACAAATGATGTCAGACTTTGTTTTCTTTCCTTTTCTAAGGTCAGAAATGGAAAGGTTATTAAAATAAAGTATAGCACATTACATTTGGGACACTGATATTATCAGTGAACAATTCCCTGTCTGCCAGAAAATGTAAAAAAGCTACATTTTAACACAGTGTATTGAAAATTTAATATTTCTTCAAAATCAAGTCATAAGGCTATGAAATATTTACTGTAAGAATAGAAAATTCAGAGAGGTCCTTGTTCATTACCTCAAAATGACGTTACCCATGAAAGGAAGAGGTCAAATTAATAAACCAGATGTAGTTTGATTCTTATGTATATTAGATCACACACAGATTAGATTTATTTAATCTATCTAATGATCTTAATCGATTTTGAACTGAAGATCTACTTATGCTGAATACTAAAACAAGGAACACATGAGAAATAAATTAAAAGAAAAATGAATGTACTACTGAATAAAATTCTAAACAAGACATTCATATGATAAGAGCTGGAAATCAGGAAATGTCCAAGCCTGGGAACTGATTTGGGATTTGAAAGACAGATATGGTTTGGGTCATCATCCTTTTACCGTATTTGCATCCCCAGTGCTTTGACAATTTTCTTGGAGATTCATAGTCATTCTTAAGACACATTAAAAGTTCCCAAATATTTCCAGGTAGGGTTAGTCATCCCTTATCTGTTCACATGTCATACCTGCATTTCTTACTGTGTCTGATTTTATTTTCCTGAATATTCTTCCCAGTATGTTGAGCATGACTTGTAAAAGAATATGATTTTTATGGCTTTCCTCATTTTAAATCCCCCTTTCTGCCTTCAATATCAAAATTTTCTCTTGGAAAAGTCCCCCTCTGTCACTTCAGAAAATCTTGGTGGAACCCTGACATAAGAGGGTCTGCTGTGTCCTGATCTGTGACCCACTGATCTGTCACATCTTAACAATAGGAATATGGAACAGTACACACAGAACGAAAATCACTTGGATATTGTCTGACTGAAGCAATTTGAGGGTAGTTTCCACTGATCTCTGCTGAATATTCTGTGTGGTACTATGTCATTTAAAAAATTCACACAGAAACACTTCTAGAAAGCTGCAGTTATCTAGGCATAAATATATGTAAATGGTTATGTAGGTAAAGGTTTGGAATGTTCACACCAGTAGGTTTCAAGTGGTTACCCACAGAGAGAATTTGGACAGGGAATGAGATAAAGGGGCACTTTTGCATTTAATCATGAATATTTCTGGCCGGTTTGATTTGAGGGAGGCAAACATCAATTCATGTGTTCCCACTGTAACTCATTTGGTTTAGAATATTTTTCCTTTAAAGTCATATTTTAAAAGAATGCACTAATTTGGATTTCTTTCCTGTTTATTGATATGATTAGATGATGTTTAATGCTTTTCTTTAACATATATTGTCACATAGAGAGGATCGTGATACACAGTTGGATAGCTTTTTAATTCTCCCAAGACACAGAGAACTCTAACACTTAAGCAATCCATATCCAAGTTCTCAACAACCTAGGAGTAAAATGATAACCTGGTAAGAAAATGGAAAGTAAGCAATTTTGGAAGGAAATTGTAGAGCATTCTACAGGGTACTGAAGCTTGTTTTCTCGCTTAACCAGGCATTTTGAGCATCTTGTAGTTGCAAACATAGACCTACTTCATTTTAGTTTTTGAGATATTGAATTTTACAGGATGCATGTACCACAATTTTATCTAGCCATTCTTGTATTTAAGGATTTATGTAATTTCCAGTAGTTTTGCTATTATAAAGAATGCATCAGTAGAAATCTCTCCCTCAATATTTTTGTGCATATGAGTGGATATTTCTGTAGTAAAAGAAATTAAAGTTTGAAGTGAACCATCAGAATTATTTTACACGTGAGTTATTGATATTATCCAATTGTTCTCAAAAAATTGTGGCATCATCAGTGTTTGTGAGTGCTGTTTTTATCTGTTTACTCAAAATGGTATTTTTCTGTTTTAATTGTCATGATCTGATGGATAAAAATGTCGGTGAGTTGGTGTTCTGTACTTATTTAGCTAAGAGAGCTTTAATTATTGGTTCCAATTGTCATTAACAAATAATAAATATTTTATAGGTACTTTATTTTTCCTCTAAAAGACATGTTTGGACACATCAATATGTTAAAGGCAGAACCTGAGTAATGCCGGACTCAAGAATATGGTCTTCTAAATTGGAAAACCTTTCAAAGGCTGAATAATAGGTTTGCTAACATTATTCTGCAATGGCATTGTTAACCATTGAGTGCATAACGATACCAGATAGAAAGTAGACGTGCATGTTTTGGCGAAAGATAACTTATAAACAAGCCAATGACTTCAAAATAATAACCACTTCTTTCTCCTGTTTGTTTTAGCAAGAACCAGATGTGTTGCTCATATTTAGAGGTAATATTCTATGACATGCTTACATTTAAGCCATTCCCACATGTTCATTGTGGTGACCTGATCCTACCTTGAGAAACATGTCGAGACTATAATAAGTCCTTTGAAGGGGTCAGTAGCCAAATTATAAACCAGCTGCTTACACAGTTCATACAACACGCATATAACTGTGTGAGGCAGCAGTGTTATAAAGGAGAATAAAAAGGCAATAATTGCATTCCGATATCACATAGGGAATACCTACCAGATGCATAGCATAATGCTAATATTTAATGCCTTACCAATTTTGTTACAAGGCAGTAAATTTTTAACAAAATATTTAAATTCATTTTGAAAGTTTCTGGGTTTATCTTCCACAGAGCACTTGTATATACTTGACAAGAAAAAATTTGCTATTAAAGTAGATATACAATACATTCTGTAGTTGATTCAAATCAGGAATCTAAAGGCTAGGTAACTTACCTGTTGAAAAATGGTTTGTCTTTTCAGAGGTTAAGGAAGAGATATGTGGCTGTGTGGTGTTGCTCAGGTTACTGTTGTCCTCTCTTGTTGAAACATTGAAGGTGAAAATTTTAGTTCTCCTGTCTCTTGATTAAGATCAATTTTACAATACCATCCTGCTGAGTGTCAAAAACTTGTTCTTTGGAATTTGTGGATTTTTCTCCAATAGCTGAGGATAGAGAAATAGCAGAAAATATAAAAGGTAAAACCAGGAAAAGGAAATAATACTTGGAGATAAGGAGTCTATGGTCTCTTGATCATTTCTTTTTTCCTCTCATTTTATTGTTATCTTTAAGTGCAAACTCTAAGCTTTACAATGAATTTGACCATTCTGTGCACATATGTATCTTGTCAAGGTGACAAAGACTTTCCCTGTCTCCTTTTGTCCCTCCCGCTACCCACCCATCCCTCCTTCCCACCCCCCCCCCCCACCCTTTCACTTTGTCTTTCATCTTAAGTTCCATAGGAGTTGTGATCTGGGTCTCTCATATCAGAGAGACCATTCGATGTTTCACTTCTGCTTCTGACTCACTTCACTAAGCATGATGTTCTCAAGTTTCTTCCATTTGCCTGCAAAAGCCTCCACATTGTTGGACTTTACAGATGCATAGTATTCCATTGTGTATAAATACCACAGTTTGTGTATCCATTGGTCTGTTGATGGGTATTTTGGTGACTTCCCTATTTTAGCTATTGTTAGTTGTGCTGCTATGAACGTGGGTATACATATATCTCTGCTATGCGTTGTTTTTTGTTGAATCTTTTTCTATACCTGAATCAACAAATTTCTAGTGACTCTAAGCTTCCCTAATGATGCTGCAGCTTGTTAGAACTGCTAGTTTTTGTTGCTCCTCAAGCCCATACATTGAAGTTTGCCTTTTTTTTTATCATCAGCAAAGTTTCAGTTATAGTTGTCAGACTTCTTGACCGCAATGTTATGTCTGATGAAATATGGAATGACTGAAAAAATAAAAAGAAGAAAAAATATAATAGATATTGCAAGACAGTAGTACATGCCATTCCAGGAATTATCATAGGAAGATGAAAAAATCAGCTATGTGAATTTAGCACAGGGGGAACTTAATTACTAGAAATAGAATTCATTGATTGATGAAGTAGCAACAGCAGACTGAAACAAAGCAACCTATATATTGATGTCTTTTCTGTAACTTCTGGCTGACCATAAAACTCTAAATAGTAGTGTCAGATGGCTTTCACCTTGAAAAAGGCAAGAGTAGCAGAAAGTGAGAGGATTCCGTTAACAGGTGAATGTAATTGTCACAATATCAAAAACAGTTATCCTCAGGGAAATCTTTGCCCCTAGAGGGGATGTTCTGAATACTAGATTTCTGACAAAATGTTGTCATTGTGGATATTGAATATGCATTGCTCCTTATGCAGGAAATAATTTGTTAATATACTATAAGGCATTTTTGATGAAAACAGATCATCTTCAGATTCCCGAGTATCTTACGTAACACCTGGCTAAAGGGATGTTGTCTGAATTTAAGTCAGTGCTTTTCAAATAAGGCACCAAAATGATCAAAAACGCTTTTGCTAGGAAATCAAAGGTTAAGAATTTGTACTCCCATTGTTTCCAAAAGATGCTGTTACTTCTACTTCGGGGAATCACATTTGGAGAAACAGTGTGTGTTGTTTGAAACCAAAGGTCAACAGACTACAGCCAACTTTCCAAATTACTCTCTGCTTATTTTTATAGAATTCATGGTTTGAGAGTACTTCTATATTTTAATTTTTTCATTTTAAAAGCTTTAAAGACACACACATAGATATGCAATCACCCAAATGCACACAAAATACAGAACAAATACTGTACGTTTCTTATATAGCAAATACTGCTTTATCGTGTATAGAAAATATGTCCCAAATGCTAGGTTAAATGATATAATTATAATTAGAAAATAAATAAATTAACACGAAGCAAGTTTTCACTGTCCAAATGCCTTCAAAGTAAATAATAACCAGATATTTACATTCTGTACTATTTAAATAATGTAAAATTTCCTGTATTTTATCTCTGTCTAGTTCTTGCTTGGCTTACATTCATTTCAGAGACTGTCCAGATGGTTTCAATTATTCTATTAAAACACTTTCCTGAACTTAAATGTGGATAATTTACAAGGAATATTCTGTAATGATTTGGAAAAAAACAGAAAACTTATTAATATTTTCAATGTTTAATCCTATTTCTATTTAATTACCCCCAAATCCTATAATTTTTAGAGTGCTCAGGTAAGACTTCTCCTTATTTCAGATTTCAATCCAGAATACATGAGCATAAAATCTACTTTAAGGTTTGGGGATATTCACTCTGATCTTTTCCGTGTTGTGGATGCTGTGTGTTGTTATGCCATAGAGGGGCAAGAGCTTGGATTTCTGTTTTTGCTTGCCTCATTTAAAACTCTATCACCAAATGAACTGGAAGAGAGTTAAGCTTTTAAAGAACTCGAAGACTTACTTACTTTTCTTCATTGAATAGTGGGCAAATGAAATGAAGAGACAGTTCACTCACGAAGAAGTACAAGTGGCCAACAGATACATGAAAAGATGCTCAACATCCCCAGCCATAAGAGAGGTGCAAATCAAAACAGCGCTAAGATACCATCTCACTCCAGAGAGAATGGCCTACATCAACAAGTCAAACAGCAATCAGTGCTGGCGAGGCTGTGGGGAGAAAGGAACCCTCCTGCACTGCTGGTGGGAATGTAAATTCGTACAACCATTTTGGAAAGCAGTATGGAGATCTCTCAAAAGACTGGAAATAAATATCCCCTTTGATCCAGCGACACCCCTCCTGGGAATATATCCAAAAGAGGTCAAAACAACACACAACAGATATATATATATACCCATGTTCATAGCAGCACAACTAACAATAGCTAAAATAGGGAAGCCACCAAAATACCCATCAACAGACCAGTGGATACACAAATTGTGCTATTTATACACAATGGAATACTATGCATCTGTAAAGTCCAACAACGTAGAGGCTTTTGCAGGCAAATGGAAGAAACTAGAGAGCATCATGCTTAGTGAAGTGAGTCAGAAGCAGAAGGCGAAATATCGAATGGTCTCTCTGATACGAGAGACCCAGACCACAACTCTTATGGAACTTAAAATGAAAAACAAAGTGAAACAGGGGGGTAAGGCTGGGACAGAGGGATGGGTGGGTATGGGGAGGGACAAAAGGAGACAGGGAAAGCCCTTGTCACCTTGACAAGGTACATATGTGCACAGAATGCTCAACTTCATTGTGAACCATAAAGTTTGCACTTATACATATCAATAAATGGGGCGGGGGAAGAATTCAAAGACACCAAGACGTGGACTCATTCAAAAGAAAATAGTTATGGGGAAAACAAGGGTAATGTGAACCAGAAATTGGGGCACACATATGGAAAAGGGAAAAAAAATTAAGTAAAATAAACCCTGGGGCATTAGAATGAAATTGCAAGTATTAATCAATGTGAATAAATGGATATATGAATATCTAAATGATACAGTAAAATATGCATGTTTGTGTGAATTTGTGTGTTCAATAAGAAATCTTCAAATAAGTATTACTTTTATAACTGTGATACTACACAGTGTCCAAACCGTGATTTCTAACACAAGTTTACACCGAGGAATGTGGGATTCTTGCTGAAATGGCTAGCTCTGGGACTGGGCAGGAAAACTCAAGATGAGCCTGGAACATATGTGACAGAAAGTAAAGAAATACATTAAAATATTTTCAGGGCATAGGAAAGGCACAGAAGCCCTTTTGAAAGAATTTGAGAGAGATTCTTTTTACCAAAGCTCGAATAATCTAGGTATCAAAATGATGGCTTTAGTTTATAATTCATTGAATAATACAGGAACAAGTGATACCAAAACAATGTAAATAAATAGAAGTTGTAATGATGACCATGGTATTTGCATGGTTTCAAAATTCCCTTAAAGTGTTTACCTAACAAGTGCAAGGCCCTGCAGTCAATCCCCAGCAGCACATATACTGGGTGTGGCAGGGCATGCTTCCATCCCAGTGGTAAGCAGGCTGCAGCAGGAGAATTGCTGGGACTATGAGGCCAGTTTGGGTTACTTAGTGAGTCCAAGACAGCCTGAACTACAGAGGGAGACCCCGTCTCAAAAAAAAAAAAGTCCCTTTTCACAGTATACAAAGGAAAAACAGCTTTAACCTAAGGAAACCTGGAAAACTTAGGACCTAAGACACTTTAATTAGATGATTAGTTAACATTTGCAGTAACAAGTTAATTAGAATTGTGTAGTGCAAGTATAATTGTACTGAGATGAATGTTGTATTACTCAACTGACATTTCTGTGAAAGGCTTACTTTGAACCCATTTCTTCCTATAATTGTTTAGATTAGTTTGCAATCCACAATAATTAAATTTAACTCACAAATTACACATTTCTACTTCATTTCCTCTGACCCACCCTTCCTCCTCTTCGTCCGTCACCAGATCTCCATATTATCTCCACAAAACCTGAATCTCTTCGTGAGGAATCATCATCAGAGAATACAAATAGAAGTCATTATACAAGATAACTGGCTCATGACATTTAAAAATATCAAGGCCATAAATATTAAGAAATGACCAAGAAACTGTCTGTCGTTGAAGGATATTGAAGAAATATGTCACCAAATGCAAAATATCTCTCTGGATTAGATGTTTTCAGTGTAAATGACATTAAGTACAGAGAGCTGATGAATTTTAAATTAAAAATCGAGGATTACATTATCATAATATATCAAGCTTAATATCTTATTTTTGTGCTTGTACTGCAATTATGTGGGAGACTATCTTTGATTGTAGATGATACACATCAAACTACTTGGGGGGATAAGAAATTATTTAAGCAATTTACTCTTAAATGTGTCGAATGAAAAAGAGTTCTTTACGCTCTAATCACATCTTTCTGTTACTTTAAGACTACGCAAATATTATGTAAATGCATCCACACATATACACAAAAGGGTGTGGGATTGCTACACACCATCAATTCTCTTTAAGCTATTGAAGTGTTTTGAAGTATTCCAGAGAAGGCGGTGGAAGTATTGATTTATTTACTGTGATGTTCAGATTTCAAATTGCTGGAGCCAAATACCTGATTTCCACAGTTTAAAAGAAGAAATGATACACTGGCCCATGGTTTCAGAGATTCAGTCTATAGTCCGCTGACTCCAAGACAGAAACATCATGGCAAAAAGTTTAGCAAAAATGCTTAGCTGTTGGCCACCAGGGAGCAGAGCAGGGAAATAATGCAGGAAAAGAAGATAATGACCATCTGCATACTCCAAGGTGACCCACCTCCATTATTAACCGAGCCACACTCATCAGTGCATTCTAGGAATCCCCCACGTAGCTCCCAAGCCAATCAAAATGACAATGAAGCTTACAGATCACATACACCTTGCAGAAATATAAAAAAAAGATTTATGAGATCCAGCTCTGAACTAAACCTAAACAAATATTTTAAATGTCAATGGATGGTAAACTCTGATGGTAAGATATGTTTGCTTGGAGATTTGTGAAGGAATGGAATCAACTTTTACAATAAGAACTAGAAAGTAATGCAGAAGTGGGGAGAGGATCTCATTGAGTGAGTTGAAGAAGGAGATTTGCTAAGGAGAAACTGAAATTTTTTTCTGGCAAGACTATATTTTAAGAAAGTGAAAATGGGATTTATTCAAGATAAACTATAATTAAGGATGAAACAAGGAAATATTGTGGATATTTTGGTTGTCAGTAGACTCAAAATTATGGTTGGGATGGAAGAAATGTAGTGCCAGTTGAGAAGAAGAGTCTCAGAGGACAAATTGGAAAGGCTCCCTGTGGCAGCCCGATGCAGGCAACCACAGACATATGGTCTAGGGAAGCATCAAATGAGCAGTTGAAAAGAAAAGCATTTAGGGGAAACTCTCTTGACAGATTAAACTGCTATGGGGTGATTACCGAAAATCCTGTCAGGCATAATCACAAAAAATTCCTTAAGATTCAGACAGACTCAATATACATTGCTTCAATTTTTGTAAGATAGGTTTCAAAAAAATGATGCCGTTGTTATTAGTGAGAAAATAGACACACTGTACCCTGAGGACAAATGCCTTGAAATCTTCTGAGGTCGTGACTACATGGGAAGGTAACAGGACCCAACACTTTCCTGACAGAAGTAACATGCAGTCATTATAGGCTCAGTTCAGGCTTTGGTCACATATTAGCTGAGCAGAAAATTATTTTCTGGATAAAAATGTCAATAGCAGGTTACACCTTGTCCGAGGCAGAAGGATGATAGGTCATGGGGCAGTGGATGAGAAGACAAGGACCCTCCATACTTTGCTATCAGTACTTACAGAAAGTCCCACAAGCCGCAGCAGGGTCATACATGGCCATCATTTAACAAATTGCTCCATCAGTGTATATGATGTTCTGACTTCATTCGGTTTTAGGAATGGCTACATACTCTTCTCTTTATCATATTGGCATATTTATCACCTAAAGTACATATACTGAATGCTACAGAGGAATCGGTTCCATGAAGAAAAATAAAGGTATGATTATTTCAAGAGGAGGGACACATTGGGTAATAAACCGACAAAAAGGAACTGTAGCTGAGAAAGAAGATGGAAGTTCTTTTCTGAGAGGGTGGACTCTATACAGCAATAAATGTTGGCAAATCCAGGGTCTTTAAGGCCTCTAGAGGTCATTTGATTTAATATGCTGCTCAACATGGACTATCATATTCATAAAAATATTTTGCTCGCTGTTTCAATAGTAACATCCCAAATCAGATTTTTGGCTATATAAATTCTATTAGGAAAAAAAAAAGACTCTTGAATCTTGTTAAGGTTAAGCTAAAAAGATGCTCTAGCCTGATAGAAATCCGAGCCCAACAAAGTGCGATTCTGATGGAATGCCCAAAGGCACTTGGGCGCTAAAAGTACGCAAGAAACTTTGGATGCATCTTTGTGAGTATTAAGAGAGGCTTTTCTTCTTGCTGAAAACTAGAGCACATATCATGTAAGCCACTTAAATACACATCAGAGAGCCAGAGAAAAAGTCATCTGCATTAACACGGATGCAAGACATTTTGTAACATAAGAGACTAGCCCAGGAAATGCACTCAGTCATCATTTAGCACAGGTTTTGGCAGGAGAAAAAGTTCTGACAGCTGCTTTGCAGACTTTTGGAAAGCCAGGTGGTAGCATACTAGGGACTCGGCCTCCTCGCGAGTTGCCAAGTGAAAGAGGACTTGATTCCTCACCAAACGGACACTCCTTTGAAGCCTAGGACGCTGGTTGAGAAAATGCGAGTCATGGCATTGCTCTGTCATTAAAAGTTGAAAAAATAAAAATGTCTCTCTTTTTGTTTTGCTTATTCAGATCCACAGACATCACCTGGTAGACGACACTTATTAAGAAAAGTCACAAGTAGTGGTGCAGAAGGCAAAGCTCACTGTGAGCATGTCACAGGGCAGCAAGCTCATTTCAGAGTACCGCACCTTCGCTCTTCATTAATGCCCTCTCTTGGGGTGACAACTGAGATTACAAAATGAAGCGACATGAACAGTAACCAGCTGACGGTTCTGTTTGGCACAGATGCATGATTATTTATAAAGCTGTTAGCCTCATCGCCTTTCTCCTAAATTTGAACCAAATGAGTAGGAGATGATATGTAACATTTTGAGCTCAGAATTCAGGACAGAAAATGGGACATGAATGAACTGAAAAATAAGGAAAATTGACTGGAGAGTAGCTTGGGATACAAGTGCTGATTTCAGTCCTCACATAATTGTCTTTATTGGAAGATGACTGCTCATCTTTTAGTTTTATGAAGCCAATAAAAGTTTGTCATGAGGGTGTCCAGTTGCCTTCATTTCACTACAAAAGTCTCACATCTGCCTGTCTTTGTAGAAGGGTACTACTCCATTGTGTACATGTACCGCAACTTTTGTATCCATTGGTCTGTTGATGGATATGTTGATGTTTTTCTTTCAGTGTTTAGCTATTGTTAGTTGTGCTGCTGTAAACATGGGCATACATGACAGGTATCTCTATTATATGTTATTTTTAAGGCTTTTGGAAAGATATCCAAAAGAGTTATCACTGGATTGAATGGAATATTTGTTTTCATCCTTTTGGGGGATCTCTATGTTGCTTTCCATGGTGGTCCAAGCATTTTATAGAATCAAGTGGGTTTGATAGTGGGAGTCGAGGTGGGGGAAGGAGGGAGCAGAAGGGCCAATGAGGTCTGGGGAGGAAATTGCAATATATGATATAGATGTGCACAAAATCCTCCAGCTCAATGTAACACATTGTATATTGCATATATATATTTGGGGGAGAGGGTTTCAGACTCAGAAGATGTTCAACATATGTCTGACCCTCTGAATAACATGCATGTGATGGTATGAGGATAGGAAATCTCCAAAGTGGAAAGTCCATACTCTACAGGTGAGGCTGAGGTGAGAACTCAACACAAGAACACAAATTGAAAATATTTGACACTATTTCTCAGGTTGTCACACCAAGGATGTGGTAGACCTGCAACTGGAAGTTGGCGTAACTTGGTTCTGATGGGGAGTCAGAAGGGGGAGGACAGGAACTGCACAACTGCTAAATGTAGGCAAGCTCTGGGGAGAGAAAGAACCAAAACGAGGTATAGGGAGAAACAAGCAACTAGCACTCAATTTACACTGGAAAAACTAAATTTTCAAAGATTCCAAAAATAATTATCATTATCAATTTCATGTCAGTGATCAAAAATGGAAGACTAGGCAACAAGGTGAACATGAGAGAGTTCACAATCTGCAGATGGTAATGATAGAATCCATAGGGGACTTTAGGAGAAGCTTGGTTAATCCCCCAAACACGAAGGAAGGAAAGGCCTTCATAAATATGTAATACGAACCATATAATATAACGTGAGAAACAGGCAGATGATCTCATTCAGGTCTCAGCTCTCAGGACATTTCACAGTGGCATTTCTTGTTCACTAGTCTAAATTGTTACCAAGTTCTTTTTTTTTTTTCTTCTATGACATCACCTTCTTTCGGTTCAGTGCAATCACTTACTGCCATCAGGTAAGAATCTTCCTTGTTTGTAACACAGTCTGACTCTGCACACTCAAATTCAAGGGCAATAGGAATAGGAATCTTATCTATTTTATTTGCCAGTTGATTATGACCACATAGAACACCGTCTGGGCTATGGAAGGTGCTCAATCAACACATGCAGATTACATTAAAATTATTACACAGAAAAATTCTAAAAGATAAATTGACATGTTACATGGAGTGCTTGAAGTTTTTATAGAGGATTTCACTCTGAAGGTTATTCGCAAAAGAGGTGAAATATGAAAAAGGAAAGATTACATGCGAACTCTGAAGGATAAATAAGATGTTCTTCCATCGAACTAATTGCAGTTCCAGAACAAGAGACTGCAAGAAATATCACGGACATAATTTCTCATGATGTCGAGAAAACTAGTAAAGTGTATAAAAAACACAAAAATGGGTGTAAAGTAAATCCGTACATATGTTATCTTAATTACCTTATCATTGCTATGACAGAATCCTTGCCATTTGTGATTTAAGGGGAGAAAGATTTATTTTAGCACACAGTGTCAAAAGGCCTCAGTCTATTCATGGGCAGCTGTCAATGGTGGAAGCACTTGGCAGAGGAACTCTTTGTGACAACAGGAGAGGGAAGTCAAGTGAGGGATGAGGGACGGATGTAGTGTACCCTTCTTGGTCACATCTCGGTGATCCGTGCCTTCTGCATCCAGCCTGTGCCTGTCCTTTCTGGGTTAAGCCCTAGTGATCAGTCCCTTCCAGATCACACTCCCAGTAATGTGCCACACAACCATAATATGCAGCATGCCTCTAATCCACCACACGTCTGTAATCTGTAATCTACCTCAGGCCTGTCCTCCACCACACTCCTATAAGCCACCCCTTCTAATCAGGGCCCACTTCCCAACAGCACATGGAATCCACAGGCAACACACAACATTCAAATGCAATAGGATTTTTTGGCAGACACTCCAGATCAAAATCATAAGGTAGACATATTGTAGGAACACTGAATCACATGCAAAAAGGAGAATTTCAAAAATCACCTGAAAGAAGAAATAGATAAAAAAAAAAAACTAAACTACAGTGATCAACCTGGGATGATTCAGTACGTCACTATGTATATATCTATATCTATATAATAAAGTATATGTGTATTAATTCATAATTAGAATTTACATACTACAAATAATATATGCAATATATATGTTAATTTATATTTTACATATATAACTTATATATATAATTTTTATAGGCCACACACTCCACAATTGCTAGGTAAAATAATTGGCAACCTGGAATTAATATCAGGCTAAATTTTCATTAAAAAGTAAAGATGAAATAAAGATATTTTAAGGCATAATGAAAAACTACATAAAAAAGTTCTCAAAAATATTAAACAAAGAAAAGAAAGGAAATGAATATACCACGGTTGGAAGCAATATTTTCAAGCACATACATTTGTATAAAAATTTTAGTGAGCATTGAAAATAAATTAAAAATAGCTTTTGTATTTGTAAAGTATGAAAACATCTAGTCTTAAATACAATATTGTCAATTTAGTAGTTATATTTTTAAAATGAAAGTTAATCACTAAGAAATACAGTCATAGTAAATGAATAGAAATTAAAAGCATTTCAATCTATAGCCTCCAAACCAATCTAGAGGAAACAAATTGTCACATTAAAATATCCTTATTTTGCAAAAGTTTTAGAGAAGACAGAATAGAAAAAATTCTAATTAAAAATTTCAATTAAGACAAGAGAATGTGTGTTCCCTTTTGACTGGAAAGTTAGCCAATTTTGTTTACAGCTGACTTACCAACATCTGTGTCTCAGTTACTTTTTTCGTTGCTGTACTCAATACCTGACACCCACAATTTTAGGAAAAGGAAAGGTTTATTTTAGCTTAGAGTTTCAGATGGTCACAGTCCATTCAGGGGCGGCCGGCAGCAATTGAAGTACATGGCAGAGGCAGAGAGGTGGCGGCAGCTTCTCAGGACATCACAGACAGGCAGGCAAGTGAGACTCATCGAGACTAGTCCAAGTCCCAGTCTTAGTCTCTCCTGCATCTGGGTATGGAAGGTGTGGCCACTACACACCTTTAGTCTTAACTCACATGCCCCTAATCCCAAGAACTGCAATCCAACCCTCCAGGCCAGACCCCAATCCACCAACATTACATGGCTCCATAGACAATCCATAACATTAAAATACATGAGACTTTTGGGGGACACTCCAGATCCTAACTGCAACAATCTGTAATGTCCCTGGCTCATTTTTATTTTATAATAGGCTCTCAATAAATACATTTGGAGTAAATTATGTCTAGTTAAATTTCTAGTCATGATAAATAGAAATGAATCAAACATGTTTGTTAAATGAAAGATACAATCTGATTGGATTAAATAAACTCTAGTTATCACCTTGAAAGATTAAATCTTTTGCCAAAAAAATGAACAGAATGACCAATAAAATGGCAAGACAATAACAGCCAAAGGAAGTTGGGTCTAATAAGGTAAATACTTAAAAACATATTTTTAGAGCAAGAAGTTTCCTAGGGAAAAAGCATAGAGTGTGTAGGAAAATGAACTCCTCGGTTCTACTGTTCCTGGTAACACAAAATTCACATCTCCCATATATAGGTCACATTTTAAATATTTTCTTAAGTAATTTTATCCTTGATGTGCACAAGCTACTCCAGAACCAGCCTCAAATTTCTTGTTAAATAACTTGGAGTATATGGTAAATATATCAGCCTCCCTTATTCCAGATGTTACACCTGGACTAATGTGAGGAAAGCCAGATGGAAAACCTGATAACATAAGCAGCCAGACACTGGTTACAAGACAGCAGACAATGTTTCTCTGCTATTAGATACGGCATAGAGACAGGTTTGTCTCTTCCTTTTATTTTTAATGAAGATAAGAAAGTATTTATTGCCCTGATTTTTTTATTGTGGTCTCACTCAAATTATGCTCCATTGCTTTGAATACATTCATACCATTGTTCTTCCCACATTCAAAAGCAGCTCTGGAAGTCCTTTTTTATGAGTGGCCTTAGCTATGCTGTCATGGCTGTCTGAATGTACTGAATCCACCCACAAACATTTACCTTTCCTGAATATTTTAACTTTGAGAAACAGCCAGAGGTTGGACAGTTCCAGATCCAGTGAATATGGTGGATGAGGACATACTGTCATGTTTTACAATCCTGCTTTTCCATTAGATGGCACTTGGCAACAACCCTTGTCAAATTTAGCATTACGATTTTAAACACTCACAAAGCAAGATTCCCGGAACAGCTTCAGAAAGTGGTAAAAATGACGGGGTAAATGTTTTTAAAGAGAAGGGTGTTGCTGCTTTAATTCGATGCATTTCTGGGCCCAGAAGTTACCATCAAAGTGAAAGAGGGGAGTAGGGTGGGGGAGGAGGGAAGGTGGGGTGGGTAGGGGGAGGGACAAAGGGAGACTAGGAAAGGCCTTGTCACCCTGACAAGACACATATGTGCACAAAATGCTCAACTTCATTGTAAACCTTGAATTTTGCAAGTATACACATCAATAAAATGTGGGGAATAAAAGAGAAGGGTAATATTCTGAAGGGAATCACTGCCAATGCACTATTTACTGTAATAAATTTTAATTCAACATTTGCTATATATATCAATCACCCATAATATTATATATATGTAAATAATATAATATGCATATATAAATATATAATATATAAATATACATATATAAATTATACACACACACACACACCATGGTGTGGCGGATATTTACTGAGTTATCCTAGTTTCACCATATATGATAAACAAATTAAAAAAGACTTGAGCAAGGAACATGACCTCACATTCAATTGCAACAGAGCAAACCATCTGCAAAGTAAGTTGTGAAAGTGGGATGACTTTTCAGGATTGTCCTTAATACAGATAAGGAAATTGGGTATTTTTCCTTCTATATTGACTGGAAATTATATTCACTTTGTTACTAAATGCTACTATGGAGAATGTAATTCTTTTTATCCAGAAATTATCCCTTGAGTGGGTCTCAAACTAGGACAATGAATGACTTAGTTTTGATGTAATGCTAGGAAAAGCACAGTACCGCATTCACCACACCCGACCCTTTGTCTTACTCAGATCCACTTACTTCCTGTCATAATAGGACACAGAACTCGAGCAGCTTCTCCCAGATATTGGTAGGATTCTCTCTGGAAAAACACACACAAGAAGGGCAGTAATGCATTAGATGGCCCAGCTGCTGTACTCATCTCTGTTCCCTTAGAACACAGATTTTTTTTTTTTTTTTGAGACAGGGTGCCACTCTAGGCCAAGCTAGTCCTGAAAACTCACTATGGAGTTCAGGCTGCCTCTGGACTCTTAACAATCCTCCTCAGCCTTCCGAGTGCTGGAATTATAGGTATGTGCCACCATGTCCAGTTTACTTGGTAGTGGGGAATCGAACTCAGGTACTTACATGCTTGAAAAACAAGGGCTTTAACCTCTGAGCCATTCCTCCAGCCTTGAGAATCTCTCTGTACTAGATGACTTTCCTTGAAATGTGATGCAGAATGCAACCCATAAGACTTTAAGCTGCTCTCTACTTCGTCATCTACAATCACAATCAGACAAAGAAATAACAGAAGACAGCTAACCATGACTCTTTGAAACTATTTCTTCTTTAAAGAACCAAGACCTGTAGAAACAATTCAACCAATATTTTGTAATGGGAAGCATACTATTTTAATGTGGGGTGCCGAAAGTAATTTAGTTATAGGCAGAGCCATTTCTAGCATCTCGCACTTGTTCCTAGACTTGTGAGCATGGTATATGATAGACATGATGAACACAATGATCCCAATATTACATCTGTTTTGATAAAAAGTGACTTGTTTGATTTGAGATCATAGTGTATAACGTTTGTGTCAGTTGAGCAGCTATCTTACAATGTCTTAGGCAATCGTCCTGGCCAAGATCCTGAAAGCAGCAAGTCCACATAGAGTATGTGAGTTGATCTAACTTAGCATGCTCTCAGGTGAGTCTCTTTCATGGATAAGGCCATAAGAAAATGAGATTTTTGGTCTCCCTGGCTAGCATTTTAGATAGCAGACGGTGTTGATAGCTATATCAGGCTTAATGAACGACAGTATTGCTGTTGGCTCACACATGACTTTCTTGTCTGTAAACATGACTGCACTTTGTTAGAACTGGAGTGGTCACAAATAGAAAATGAGTAATATTAACTGAAAAAAGTCATTTTATCTATTTAGTTTTTCAGTGGCTCTCTCAAAGTAGATGTCTTTTGTTGAGTATTACCTTGTGATACAAACTCTTTACAGTGGTGTACCTATGCAGTACGTCCCTCCACATGGCTTCTTCCTCAGACTTCTAAGATCTTACCGCCCTTACTCTCCTGAAATCCGAAGAAACAAGCCAAGCCACGATTTTTTGTATATAATATTTTGGACCACACTTTCTAAATATGTCTGTGTTTGTGCGTAGATGTCTATACATAGGAAGCCAGAGGATCTAATAGTGTCTTAGACAAGATGGAACTGCAGAACAAAGAGAATCAAGGATGCACTTCGGATCCAAAGCCAAAGATCTGAATGTTCAGCAGAATCACTAGTATGAGTCTACACCAAAAGTCAATGTACAAAGTCTATGGCAAAGACCGCACTGGAGCTCTTTCTGATGAGAACACTTCCTTCTTCCCCCTTTCATTCTATCCAGGCTACAAGTCTTTCAGTTGGCACCACCCATATCCACGGGAGTCTTCTTCCTTCAGTTGGCTGGACTACCTGTTAATCATCCACAGACACATTCAGAACTATCTATCCCTTACTAATCAGTTAGGCGTTTTTTTAATTCATTCAAGTTAACAGAATATAATTAATTGCCAGAGACAACTTGTCTTTCTCTATGAACTGGCCAACGCTGTACACTGCTCTTAGCTCTAGCTGTTGAGAGGATTTCCCTTGTGTGCTATCACTGGTCACATGTGTATAAGGCCTTACTGAAATGTGAGTGCATTGAAAGTTCTTCACACATACAATATTGAACAAATCCTTTTGTACATTGTTTGACATTATTTTTAAATTTCCAGTTATCAGATCATAGGAATCCTTTCGGAGGCCAAAGTCTTGAACAGAGAGAAAAATGCCAGGACAGCATTTTTGGAGACAGAAGAGGTCTGGGCCACTTGTGTTTTCAAATTACCTACATAGTAATATATATTTACTAGTAATACATATATTTACTATTGTAATGCTATATTTACCTGATGACATGATCATTTGATATTATAAATACACTGCATCAAGGACACAAACCATAACTGAGTCTTTGTAATAATCCTCTTTCATCTGCCAGGATTCAATTATTTTTGTATGTTCTTGGAAAATTGTAATTACTGGCTTCTACCATTTAATTGCTGCTACCTGGCCTTTATTTTCCAGGGAACCTATTATCTACTTCATCACTAGGGAACAGCAATTGGTAATTTCATCTCCTAATTTAAATCCTTGTTTACAAATTATAGCCAATACAGAGTACACACTCATAGTTAACTTTCAGTGAGCCACCTTCCCTTGTACAATGCCCTTTTCCTAACTATAGCTGGAATCTGTCACTTGATCTTCATCAATAGAATATTTCAGAAGTTATAGAATACAATTGCCTAGATTATGCTACATTTTACAAGATTCTGAAATGACCAAGGAGTTAAATTAAATTGATAGTAGAAGAGACATTTTGTGAAATGGGTATGAAATGGGCCATGGGACAGAGAGGGCACTCTCTAGGATGCGAGAATATCTTCCAGCTAATAATTAGGATGAATACAAAGATGTCTGTTCTAGAAATGAATATATCTTACCAACATCCAATGGAGTGCTCCAGGAAGGAATTCAGCCTGCCTAGCACATTGATTGCAGATTGCAGGCTTGTGGGAGAGTCTGTATGAGAAGACACAGTTTAGGACTCACTGCAGACCTAGAGAAGCTCAAATGCCATAAATGTTTTAAGCAACACGTTTGTGGTAATTTGGTACACAGCCATATAAAAATAACATAGACAACTGCTGAGTTTCTCAAAATTACCGATTGCTACTCACTGAATCATCTCATATTGCTGGTACCAGAATTAACCTTTTGACCTCTCTGTAGAATCATTATGACGAGCTGTTGTGTCTTCTGGAGATATATATATATATATATATATATATATATATATATATATATTAACCCTGTTTGCATGTTCAATTCTCTCAGTTTTTTTTTTATTTCCTCCTTCAGCATCTATTATGACATTGATTCTTCATTTGGAGTATAGGCAACTTCTGCACTTCCCAGGAGCCATAAGAGAAGCACATTATTACTTTCTTCTGGGCATCTGACTGATTTTTAAATCTTTGATCAGGAAAAATATCTCCCATATTGATATACTCACTTCTTCCATCTGCTTTCTGCATCTCCTAATCGAGCACCTTCAGGACCTCACCCTACACACACCCATTCGCTAGGTCCTCCTTAGAAATCTCATTTCCTCCCTGTCCTGGTACAGCCTGGCTATACCCGGACATCATCTGGCCAAGAGGGCAGTGCACAGAGACGAAAGGCGATTCTGAAGTGCCTTGTGAGGCTTCTGCAGTGTCTTCAACAAGGCATGAGTCCCATGTTAGTGCAGGGAAATGGGCCAGGCACAGGCAAGCAATTCTTTGGAATCAAAAATTTCACCCTCATAATTAAGCCTAGACCAGATATTCAGCTTTTCAAATCTAAAGCTTCAGAAAAAGAAAAAGGAAAAAAGAAAAACAACACCAAAACAAACAAATAAAAAAGAACAACAAAAGAAACTGTTATCTAATCCCAAAGAAGCCCTCTGTGTGCTTTTCTTATCTTAAATTGGTAATTTATTAGCCTCAAACTTTCATCATTTTTTTTTCAATGCATGACTAATACCTACAAAAACATACCATCCACAGTTCTTATTACTACTCCCCACAAACCTTTCAGGAGTCTGAGGTTATATAAATGCAATTGTGCTTCTTCCCTTACCATGTGGCCATTTTGCTGCCCACAGTTTTTAACAACTGCTTTGCCACATCATACTACTGGCTTTTAGTTCTCCAATTACTCCCGGAGATGAGGTCTTCCTTCCTTTCTTCTTGACCAGTGGGTGATTCATACAATTTCATATATGATAATTCTTCTTAGTGCTATTACCAGTACAATTATCTTAGGTCAGACTTCCCAGGGAAATAAATAGTTGCACACAGCTGGGTTACCAGAGTGTGGTCTCCAGAGACGCATCATTAAGGCAGTGAGGAAAGCAGGATGAGCAAAGGGGGAATTTAAACCTCGATGTGGTTTACATCAGACTGGAGGCTCTCCCACTGGGACTTTTGGTGCTGGGATTGTCCTTGAAAGTTGTCCTGAATTAAGGCAAGGGAGTCAAGTTTGCTCCCCCATACTGAGCAGTCATTATGTGCATGCTGATGCCAGGGAAAGAGCGTAACTTTGGGCAAGGTGACATCTTTGAGTCAAAGACAAGTCTGAGAGTAGAATTAAACTATTAGCCATTAACAACCTCCACTCCTGAAAATGGGAAAAACGGTTTGGTTTTGATGGGTGGAACCCAGGACCACATACTCAAATTTCTAAAGAAGCAATTTGTCTGTGCTTGTGGATTGTATTTTCATTAGGAAGCTTTTCTCTCAAGACCATTTTTTTCCCACAGTATACTTTAAAAGAGAATGGACCATTTAATGGTATTTTTTTCAGTCAATAAATATTTATGGAATGCCTACTATGCCAGGCACTATGATAGGCACTGAGGATACAGCCATAAACGACGTACTTGGAAGTACAAAATCACCCCCTTCAGTCCATCCAGATGGAGACTGGGAATTAAAATCATTCTTGACTTAGAATTTAGTCATTATAAACACTATTTTGAAAGCTTCAGCTGCATCATTCTGTAGTTAAGGAGAAAGACATAAAGAAGCGTATGGCTCAGCAACCACATTATTTTGCGTTCTCAATTGGCTAAAAACAAATTGAAAGGGAAGTAGGTATTAAGGCATTGAAGAAGAGGAATTCACGTTTCTCTGTATTATGAGGATTTGATTTCAGCGTGAGAGGCAGTCTTTTAAATCATGAGACAAGAGATACGTTGAAGCTGTATGATTGTTTTTTCTCTTCTTTAGATGTTTGTATTAAGGTAAAACTTACAGGGATTGCAGGTGTGGCCCAATGGTTAGAGCATTGGCCCAGGTAATCTAAGGCACTGGGTTCGATTCCTCAGCACCACATAATCCTGTAGTGGTGGTACACACCTGAAATCCCAGCACTCATGAGGCTGAGACAGGAGGATTGCCATGAGTTCTAGGCCAGCCTGGGTTCAATTATGAGTTCATGACCAGCCAGAACCATGGACTAAGACCTTCTATCAGGAAAAGAAAGAAAGAAAGAAAGAAAGAAACAAAGGAAGAAAGAGAGAAAGAAAGAAAGAAAGAAAGAAAGAAAGAAAGAAAGAAAGAAAGAAGTCTGAGATGGAATAATGGTTTTGAGAGTGAAAATTGATAAAACACTTTTGAAAATTAATTTATCACAAGTAACTTAAGTATAGTCACACACTCAATTTACTTACAAAACTCTGCAACATAAAAATACAATTCCAGATTCTTCTACAAGTGAATTTCAATACATTTTGTCAGTTTTATTTTTAAATAATAAAATTTATTATGACTATCTTAGATTTGTAGAAAAATTGATCAAAATGCAGAGAATTTACTGCCTCTGCATTCACCCCTGCTTTCTGTATTAGTGTCTTGGATTTATTACATCATATTAACCAAAATTGATCAATAGATATTGATCTTTTTTTCTGCTCTGATGAATGAACCCAGGACTTTTGAACTGGAGCACATCTCAAGATCTTTTTAATTTAATATTTTTAAGATCAGGTCTTCTTCATTTTTAAGTTATTCAGGCGGAGCTCAAACTTGCAATCTTCTTGTCATCCTCTCAGAGGTCTGCATACTTTAGTATTAATTAAATTCAATAGTTTAAGATCACTCATGTGTTGTAAAGTTCTATGGCATCTGATAAATCCACAAATTCGTGTACTCACAGCAACATCACGCAGAGTAACTTCATTGCCCTAAAAATCCCATGTGCTATGGCTTTGTATTGCTTCCTCTCCAAGCCTTCAATCTCTGTCTTCCACTGACCTATCCAGTAGCTCTACAGGTTTGCCATTTTTAGATAGCATGTCTTTGGAATAAAAAAGTATGCTCTATTTTCCAATTGGTTTATTTCATCTAACAATATGCCTTTAAGGATGGAGACATAGCTCAGTCAACAGAGTGCTTTTCAAGTGTGCACAAGACCCTAGCTGTGATCCCTCAACAGCACATAAAGATCAGTATGGAGATTCCTCAAGCTGAAAACAGATACTCAGTTTGACTCACATGTACCTCTTTTGTAGGTCTTCCCAAAAGAGTTAAAAGCCTCATATAACAGAGATACACATACCGTTGCTCATAGAACCACAATGCATAAATATGGAAGATGATGAAATGTTCATCAAAAAATCAATAGATAAAGAAAATGTAATATTGCTGTACTTATGTGTACCAGTTCCTCAAGGTTAATGCAACTATTATATATTGCAAATGTATACTAATGACAGTTATTCTTAGGAAAAAAATATTCTGAGTTTGTTCTTGCACTTTGTTGTGCCAGCACCTGGGGGGCTGAAGTGGAAGGTTTGCTGCGAGTTTGAGGCCAGCTTGGGCTACATAATGAATTTAGGTCCAGCCTGGATGATAGAGGGATTTTCTGTCCCTCCCAAAAAATACCTCTAATGATTTCCATCTTTCCATGGCTTGAGAACTAATTTTTTTCATTTCTGTAAATATGTGAGTTTATTTCTGGAGTTTCCACTATCAATTGGCTCCCAGTAAAAATATCGTGGAAGTAGGATAGGCGGGAGCAACGCTGCTCAGTTGATGGTGGCAGTACTCACAGCAGGGGGATGCACCGGAGAGGAAGGAGCAAGGGACCAGAAATAGACCCACAGGTGTGTCTCAAGCCAATCAGGCTTAACCATCACAGTATTTTAATAGTCATAATTATTTTAATCTCTGTATGTCTAATATGTTTCTGTATATTTGGGTGTTCTTCAAGTACTTTTGTCAAAGTTTTATAGTTTAAAACACACAGACCTTCATTTTTCTCTCTCAGTGTTTTATCATCATTAAATTTTAGTAACTGGGGGACATTTCTTGATTTCTATGTGTAATGTATAGACGTATCACCTGTTTGTGTACATGGGTTTTATATTCTGCAAATTTACTGAATTTTCAAATTAGTTGCAATATTTGTTTGATGACAGCTTCTCTCCTAAATGAATGTCCTGTGTTTCTCTTTCCTAATTGATTTGACTAGGGCTTCCAGCGGAGATAGTGAAAAATGTTATCTTCTCGCCGGTCTTTGAAAGACAGCCAGTCTTCAACATTTCCCACTTAGTATTGAGTTAGCTGTGGGATTGGTATACACAAGATTTAGTACATCGACACTATCCTTTTATACCTATTCTATTAAACATATTTCTCATGACATGACTTTGTATTTCATCACACATTTTTCCTGTATCAATTAGGGGGATTACATCATTTTTCAAAATTGTGCCACATTTGTAGATGTGCTTATATTGAAATATCCTTGCCAAGCAGGGATAAATATCACTTGATCATGATGAATGATTCTCTAATTTGATAAAAAATTTACTGAACTAGTGTTTTTCAAGATTTCTTCATCTATGTTTAGTAAGGACACTCTCCTTTAATTTCTTTTCCCTTTTCGTCACTGTCTAGCTGTCAAACAGAGTACTTCAGGCTGCAGAAAGTATTGCTAATTCTTCAATGCTTGGGAAATATTTTAAAAGGGTTGGTATTATCTGTTTTTATAAATGTTTGATTGAGGTCAGCAGGGAAACCATAGACCACAGGACTTGGAGCTGTTGTGGCAGTAGCCTTGGTTGTTGTTGTCATTTTACCTAATTATTCTCCTTACTTAATATTGCTCTGTGAAGATTTGCTGCTTCTTCATGATTCAGTCTTGGCAGGCTGAGTGTCTGGGGTTTTATCCTTTTCATCTAGATAACCCAAATTGTTACCACATGATTTGCTCATGCATTTTCCTTTGGTCCATTGTATTTCTGTGATGTCTGTTGTAATGTTTCTTCTTTCATATCTATTCTTACTTATTTTAGTCTCCTACAATCTTTCCCTACCTTATTCCAATTAAGGCTTTTTATCAATTTTAATTATTTATGTAAAGAAAAAGGAAAAAAGTTCTTGCCTGTCCTGTTGGTGCAGGCTGGTAATCTCAGCAACCTTGGAGGCTGACACAGAAGGATCGCAAGTTTTAGCCCAGACTAAGCAACACAGTGACTGAGTGTGACCCTCTCTCAAAATCAAAACTAAAAAAACAATAGGCTGGGGATGAAGCTCAATGTGTGAATTCCCTAGGTTGGATCCTCACTATCGCACATGAAAAATAAACTTAGTTTTACTATTTTTATCTACTGTTCACATTTATAGTACATATTTTATTTATTTTTTACTTTCTTCTGTAGTTTCCACTCTTTCTTACTAATATTATAATTCCTTGCAATATTATGTTAGCTTATTTAGTTTGGGATTTTCCATTTCTGAAGAAGCTATTTGCTATAAATTTCTCTCTTCACCATGTTTTTGCTGTATCACATCGTAATTGATTCTTTGGGTTGCCATTTTTGTTGTGGTTAAGGTTATTTTTTAGTTGGCTTGTTATATCTTAATTCAGCCATTAGTTGTTCAGGAGCCTGTTACTTAATTTGCATATGTTTATAAATTTTCTGAAGTTCTTCTTGTTACTGATTACTTACTTAATAATAATATTGTATTCAGTAAAGATACTCGATATTATTTCCATCTTCCTAAATTTGTTTGTATTTGTTTTTTGGCCTAAAATACAATCTATACTAAAGAATTTTCCACATATACATAAAAATAGCATACATTTGGCTGTGTTTGGATAGAATTGTGTATTTATAACCATTAGCTTAGTCTGTAATAAAGGGCATTTTGTATCTAGTATTCATAGGTTTTCTGTCCAGATGATCTGTTCACTCCAGAAAGTAGGGTAACACATTTCACTATTACTATTGTTCTAAAATATTTCCTTTCAGATTTGTTATTTGTCTTATATATTTCAATGTTCTGATGCCAGAGGCATAGATATTTATAATTGTTATATTTTGCTAAAACTGTTCATCAATATATAATTATTTTTTTACCTGGAGTTTCTTTTCTCTGATATATGAATATTCTTCTATTGCCTTGTTTTATATTTTTATGAAATATCTTTCTCAACTACTTCAATTTTAATCTGTGTATACTCTTATAGATGAAATTAGTCTATCATAGGCATACAGTTGAGTTTTCTTTCAATCACTCTAGTGTCTTTTGATTTTATCATTTAATCTGCTCATATTGAAAGTATATCAGTCAGATTTCCCATTGCTTGAACCATATACTAATACTCCAGTTCAAAGGATAAGTGGTTTAAGCTATTTCACATTTTCAGGAGATTCAGTACTTGGTTGGCGAGCTCCCAGGCAGAAACATCATGGTGGAAGGGAATGGTGGAAAGAAACTGCTCTGTTGATAGTAGCTGGGAGCGCAGCAGGAGAATAAAGTCTAAGAGGAAGAAGTAAAGGACTTGTTATAGATTCAAGGCCACTCCTCCATGAGCCAGCCTAACACTCAGAAGGGTGTTACATCCACTGGGTAAATCCTCACACCAATCAAGTGTACAGTTCATTGTAACCAATAACAAAGGTAATTACTGGTAAGTAAGGCATAACTAGTTCTCTTTTTAAATTGTTTTCTGTTTATATAGATGTTTTCTATTTCTTCCCCTTTTATAAGTCTTTTTGTGAATAAATGTTTTTTTTCTACTGCCTGTTTAGATTCCTTCATTTTCTTCCTTTGCATATATATATATGTATTTGCATATATATATATATATATATATATATATATATAATGTATTTATTCTTTATGGTTACCGTGAGGCTTAAAAATATTTATGATAGAATATTTTAAGTTAATAGCAACTCAACACTTACCACAAAGATAAACTCTTCAATTTTACTTCAATTTCTGGATTTTAAAATTTTGATATTACTGTTTACATATTTTGGATTACACATTTCTTATACTAACATCTATGATTGTTTTAAGAATTTTCTGTTTTGAATTCATGTTAAACTACAAACTGTATATGAATATTAAAAATGTCAGATCACTTACCTCTTCGTGGCTTTTCCCTCACTATTTTCACATTCCTCTTTGCCCTTGATTTTTTAGTTCAATTGATTTTAGCAACTCTTACTTATATTGAATCTTATTGGAAACTTTACACCAACTCTATTGATTATTAATGTCTATTTCCAAATACACAGGATTTTATACTATTATTTTTAAAAACAAATCTTTCTCCTTCTCCTTCTTCTGGATCTACAGTGTAAATATTGTAAATATTGGCTCTCTGCTTGCCATCCCATAATTTCTGTTAGCTATTTTGCGTACGGCCTTATCAAACACATTGACAATATGGAAGAAGACGAGAAAGACCATATTCTTTTTCTCAAATAAAGTGATATTCTAGAATAGGATAGTTGGATAATAAACATATGAGTAAGTGTATGGTTTAGTAAGTAGAAGTAATAGAAAGAACAATAAATTGAGCATTTAAAAAATGTTAAGATGGGAAGTAGGGAATTATATTTTTTAAAAGAACAGCTAATTAAAACTTCACTGAAATGTGTGATTTATGGCAAAGATTAGGCAATAATAGAAAGAGAACCAATATCAATACATTAATTACTTTGTCAGGTTATACAGTAAATTAATTAATTAGAGTCACTGTGTCATTAAATTTTCACAACTACCAATAAATGAGATGACTCTGTACCCATTTTACACCTACAGGAATAAAAGTGCAAAGAACTTTTGTAAGTTTTTCAAAGCTTCACTCTTAAAATGATTGTAAATAGCTGGACCAGGAGTCATCACAGGGTTATTGAACACCATAATTTTAAACTTCTTCCTGTTGTACAGCTCTTTTTCAGGTCTGCAAGTTCGTGACAGCTTAATGCAGGCTATTTATTTTAAGATCTTATTGTAAGCTCCATAATGCTCCCTCAAAATTCACATATTGAAACCCTAATCCCCAGTAACTCAGACTATGTGTGTATTTGGAGAAAGGACCTTTAAACAGGAGATTAAGTTCAAAGAAGTTTTCAGGGTTGGTTAAACCTAATCTGACTAGTTCCCTTTGGAAAAGAAGCGTCAGGGGTGCACACGTATCTAGAAGAGATGAAATGAAATCTAAGCAACAAGGCAGTGATAAGCAAATTTAGTAAAGAGGTAGGAGGAAGAACCATGCCTTCCTGTTAATGCCTGCATCTTGGATCACGAGTAAATACATTTCTTTTGTTTTAGGCACCTCTTGTGTGGGGCCTGAGAAACCTAACACGTCTACAGGGCTCTCATTGTATTAGATTTGATGTTGTCTTTTGTTATCTTATTCCTTCATAGAATTTCTTCTTACATTCTTCGCCCCAGACTCTGCTTCACATTAAATTCTTCTCAAAATGTTTCTATCTCATCATAATTATTATTTAAGCCATATAAAATGCTACTTCATGGACAAAAGTTTTTCCTACTTTGTCAAAATAGAAGCAATTTCCTTGTCCTTCCTAACCCGTAGCAACCGTTTTGAACTTCCTTTTTTCTAGCATGATTCATAATATTTTTGGCATTACAATCATTGAATTTAGCAATCTTGTTTTGCTCTGATCCTCCACGTGGCCACAGTGGTAAAGGCCAATCGCTCTGTGTGCAGCAGCGTAGTCTTACCACATCCTCAATATTCTGAAAGGTAGAGTTAGTTGTTGGTCCACTGTGCTTCTCCAATTTCAGTAGATTCACTTCAGGTTTTTTCAAAATTGTTGTCATTGATATTTTGTTTCCCTCATCTGTATTGAAAATGGTAGTGTAATACTCCCCAAGAATTTTTACCTTCAAAGAACAAGAAAAATAATTAACTTTTTATGTGGCTCTGGGAACCAAGCCCAGAGTCTTCCCCCTGAGGTATCTCCCCATCTCAGTTTCTAGTTTGAATTTAGAGACAAGATCTCACCAAGTTGCTTAGTCGTCCAGGCTGGGCTCAAACAAATGGCCTCCTGTCTCAGCCTCTCAGATTGCTGGAATTATAGGCCTGTGCTACTGAGCCCTGGAAGCAGGGGAAAAAAAAAATCTTTTAATGAACAGATATAATTTACAAGTCTTGTTCTTACGTAGCTTGCCTTGAATTTTTAATATTCTTGTTTACAATTAAATTTTTTATGGATGGTCATGATGTCTCGAACCACCCAGATCCCCTTTTGGGGGCAAACCTTAAAATTTATTTTGCTTCATGACTCACTTCTAGTTTCCTCAAAGAACACTTAATGCCACCCAAATTTTCAACTACCCTTCTACCAGGTAATCTCTGAATGGTGGCTGGTTGACAAGAGCTCAAAGGCCCAAACCCCTTTGTTCAGTGTGGAAAGACTCTGAGAAGCTGCAGCTGTTTCTGGAGTATTCTGTAATATTCCAGTTGCAATGCAGTGAGCTGGAGAGTCTTTCTTTGCTCAACTCGGCCTATTTTGCTTCCTTATGAGTATATGTCCCTAGAATTCTCCCAATAAACCTCTTGCACACAGCCACTAGTCTCATGGTTGGTTTTCAGGAATTCAACCCTAAAATTAATCTCTATCTCATTCTAAAATGTCTTCAATAGAAAAGCTTTTCCTTATTATGACACTTCACTTCAGAATTCCATGTCTATTGTATTGTGTTGACTCAGTCAAATTTTCCTATTTAAGACAACGTGGTAGGTAAAAGTAAAATCTGAACAATTTTAACATGGATTAAAGTATTTATTTCAGTATCATACGGATGATGAGCATCTGAGGACTGTAGCAGAAACGAAACCCAGAGAAGTAGGCACTAACCAGTCTTGATGTTCCTTGTGAAATAAATGATTTTCATTTTCATATTTGTCGAAGGAAGTGGTTGTCATCATTTCCTGCTGCAATTATTTCAATTAACCTATAAAATAATGGATTTTATCAGTTGTTGAATGAATATTATTTTGCACAATTAATTATACGCTGGCACAGCACTGAAAAGACATACACGGAGATTTTAGGCTGGGAAGATATATGGATATAAACTGCTTGAGCTCCCTTCACATGATAGAGGCTACCTACAGACTTCTTGAAACACTAGGACTTCTCACAATTAGTATTCCTCCCCTGTTCATTCTTTTGTTTGTGTTATTTTACTTTAACATGTAAACTTTCTAAAGCTAATAAAATGAAAAAAAAAATGTCCTTTGAAGAGTGTTTGAAATTGTATAATGAATCCTGAGGTAACTAATTATCATCCTGGCTTCACAGTTGAATGAGCAGCAGGAATGACATTTCTTTCTTTTGGACCAGTAGCAAATCTTATTGGAGAGGCACCCACACCCCAAGTGTCCTGCTTCCTAATGTAAAGGTTGTTGAAAACCTGTGCTAACTGTTCAAAATTTTAGGTGAAAATCACTTTTTCTCATCTGCCTGGAGCAATGGGTAATTCCTTAATCTTTGATTAGTTTTCGAGTACCCATTGGCAACAATTTACTTTCTCTGCAGAATATAAGTCCCTTTGAATTAAGTGGCATTTCAAACAGTTATTTCTCCACCAATTTTATTTTTGCACACTATTAGAAAAAATAACAGACTGGACTGTTAAAATATTCAGCAGTTATGATATGGTACATGCTTAGATGTAAGGTAAACAATCATTTGTTTGTTTCACTTCTTTTTGCACAGATGGAGTGAGAACCAGTAGATTGACAGTAGACACACATTCCAGTTCATTGCAAAATTACTCTACATGATTATTTTTTAGGCTAAATGGAACTTTACTGAGCAAGCTATCATACAGATGAACTCTCTGGAAGAGTTGCTGGTATTTGTGAAAGTGTCTTCACACCTCTGAAATCTTTACTTTTTCATGGAACACTGGTAGATAAGATGGGAAAGGATTTGTCATGGATTCTTTCCTAAAGAAGGTCAAACAAGGTGAAAGAATTCAAGAAGGAGAATTCCAATTGTATTCTGTCTCGATGTATGAAGGCAGCAGAAGAGGCTTGGTTGAATTATGTCAGCCTATGCATTCTATTAGAGTGCTTGTCCTAGGAGGTGACTGAGGTCACCTGATTACTTCACAAATGATGTTTTACTCTCAATAGCCAATGAGATAAAAGACAAATTCATCCATGACTTAGAACCACTTTCTACCACTCAACTTTACTTTTTGATACTTCTCAGGTATCATATAAATCTTGCTTAATGGCGACAGTACTTTATACTCATCTTTCCTATTCCCATCATGCCCTCCTAAAAAAAGAGATACACAAATGCATATAAAGACACACACACACACACACAAACATGGAAAATGCACTAACACACTTTAAGCTTTGTCCTTTCATTGCTATCCATCAGCTTTGGCCTAAAAGTATGTTCCTAATCCATATCATTTGTTCTCCCCTCCCCTTCAAAGATCCACTCAGTTCTATTTGAACCAAAGTTCTATTTATGTATGCAAGTTTTAAATGGAAAAGCACAATATTCCCATACCAAATTGCCATATACCTACCACGATACTTCACAAATGTTGACAATAGATTTGGATTTTTTTAATAAAAGGAAAACATTATAGGGAGTTGATCTTCTATGTCCAGGAAGTGCAAGTTTCCTCTTTCAGGCAAGTGCGACTTTCCTTTTTCCTAAGCCACCAACATCACTTTGTAATATCAGCCTAGTACCTTAACTTCTTTATATAACAATAGTTGTTTTTATTTAAAGTATAAAATTAAGTTGGGGGCAGTTATTATTAAACTGTTATGCTCACTGTTCTATTAGAATCAACAAGTACTTCCAGTTTTTTTTTAAGCCAAATACAATAATACATGATTGTTTCATTTAGTTTTGTCTCCAACTTGCTATTGAGGTTAAATAGTTTAAGTTTTATTTTTGTTGAATATTCTTCTTTTATCTTTGGCAAGATAACTATTTTCAATTGTGTCTCAGGGGTTTCATTATCTTTGTATTTCATTTTTAAAATTGTTTTAAAATGACTATCAAAACTAATTTCTCCAATTTTAATTTGTATTTTATTGCTTTTTTGTCTTTATAATATGAAAGTTGAAAGTTGTAATTGTGTTTTTTATGATGTAAAATATTTCCTTTTCCCCAGGTATGAGATCCTTTTATGCTACAAAATTACAAATATATCATTTTCTGATACATATATATATATATATATATATATATATATATATATATATACCATGTATTTAGTTTAATATCTTTAATTTATAATGAGAATGTTAAGTGTTTTTAAATTATTTACTACAAGGCAAAACAAGCTCCCCATTTAGTTATAATGCTAACCACATCATGTATCAATATATAACATTTTTCTTTGGTTTTCTATGTTGTTTTATTAATCAGCATCAATACTATTTGAATAGTTTTATCCTACATATGCTATCTGAAAACTGAGTCTTTCTCCTATACTGAAATAGCAATACCATGTTGAGGCACCTAAGGCTTTTAATTTCTACTATAAAATTTAGAAACTGTCTAATGCCAAAAAGAAAGGTGTCTTGTGGAATTTTCACTGGAGTAGAATTGAATTTATAGGTTAATTTTGAGGAAATATTTCATTTTATGAAAAATTGTTTATTCTCCATTTGTTCAGGCTTTTGTCCTCTTTCGGAACCTTTTATACTTTTCCTCTCAGAGGCATATTTTATGTGTTTTTATACTGTACAAAAGCCAGAATATATTTAATTAATTAACTGAATTAGATTATTTCCTTACCATTAAATATTTAAATTGATTATTACTGCTATTTAAAACAGTATTAGATCTTGCATGTTAACTCGCGTTAATGGACATTTTCCCCCATTTTATTGATATGTATAAGCGCAAAATTTAAGGTTTACAGTGAAGTTGAACATTTTGTTCACATACGTATCTTGTGAAGGTGACAAGGACTTTCCCGCTCTCCTTTCGTCCCTCCCTCTCTCCTCCCCCACCCTACCCGCCTGTTTCACTTTGTTTTTCATTTTAAGTTCAATAAGAGTTGTGATCTGGGACTCTCATATAAGAGAGACCATTCGCTGTTTCACCTTCTGCTTCTGACTCACTTCACTAAGCATTCATAGCAGCACAACCAGCAATAGCTAAAATATGGAAGTCACCAAAATACCCATCAACAGACCAATGAATACACAAACTGTGCTATTTATACACAATGGAATACTATGCAGCTATAAAGTACAACAGCGTGGAGGCTTTTGTAGGCAAATGGAAGAAACTTGAGAACATCATGCTTAATGGACATTTTTCTGTCATTTATTTATAATTCCATTGTTCTCGCTACAATGAAACTCTTCACAACAAATGATGAACATTTCACTTCTCTTTTTCTCTCCATTTTACCATATTTGATTTTTGAATCACATTTTTGAATTTTAATTTTATGTAGTGTTTCACTTAGAACTTCCAATACAATGTTATAAAGCAGTAATGACAGCAATAATAATTTTGTTCCTCAATACAATGAACATGCTTCTTATATTTTACAAATAAATGTGTTAGTATTCAGTAGGCATATTTTGTTAGATTAAGAAAGTCTTCCTCTACTTCTACTGTGATACTAATTTCAATTATGAATAATTAACTTATTGAATCTTGAATCTTTAAACTTCATAGCTGCTGCTATATTTCAAATATTTTTGTTATGTCAAAGCCCTAATACCCAAGTGTTGGTATATAGAGGCAGGGCCTTTGAGAGGTGATTAAGTCATTGAGGAGGAGCCATCATGAATGGGCTTAAAGGTGTTATAAAGGAGCCATAAGATGTTCTTTGAAACACAACAAAGTGATGACCGTTTATGAGCCAGAAAATAATCCTTAGAGAGATGCCGAAATCTACCTGTACTTTGATATGTGATTTCTCACCCTCTAGTAATTTCCAAAATAAATCTCTGGGTTTTTTTTTTTTGTGTGTGTGTGTGTGTGTGTGTGTGTGTGAGCCATGAAGACTTTGATAGTTTGTTAAAACACCCTTAAGTCTTTTTTGGTGTGATTAATGAAAACCTTTAGTTTTCTGATTTTATATACACAATATGTACATAAGATAAACTATCCTTGATCATCGTGTTACACGCATAAGCAAGTAGCTAAATTAAATTTGCCAATACGTTCATGGGTTTTGCTTCTCTGCTTTATATTTATGTTTGTATTACTTTTCTTGTTCACTACCAATATTATATCAGTTGCAATTCATTTAGTAATTTTCTCTTTTTTACTTAGTAAAATAAATTACATTACATAAAAATTATTATTTTCTTGACTTTTACTAAAATTTGCCTAAAAAGTCCTGATTCTTTTGTTTTTCTTCCATAGGGTCAGAGGTTGAAGCTATCAGTTCTGTTTTCTTAATTATTATGAACATTTTTAGTTATGTTTGGAAATTCAAAACTATTTTAATACTTTTTTTCAAAATTTTGACCAAATAATTTTGCACTAGTTTCAATTACTAAAGAAGTTCATGAATGCATACTTTGTTAGAAAACACAGATTGTGTGGTTACAACGGTCTTGAGTATTTTATGTACACATACATTGCATAAATCCCTTCCTAGCCCCAATTTTGGTCCTCCTGCACCCTTTCCAACCCCACCACCCAGCTCCCACTCTGACACCACGTGTCTCTATTAAATGCTTGTACCCTGGGTTTCTTACTTCACTAAGCATGACGGTCTCAAGTTGGGACCATTGATCTACAAAATCCTCAAATCTATTTTTCTTTACGAAAGAGTAGCACTTCATTGCATACATATACCACAGCTGTATTCACTGATCTGTTGATGGATATTTTACAGTGTTATAGGGTTTTATACTTAGACACACTGTTTAATTTGATCCTGTCTCATATAATGTGTGGAATATGTGCATATATAATAATAATTATTAATATTATATAGTACATGTAATTTTATCAAATCTGCTGTTTCAAGGTAGATATATACACATATAATAAGTATATAACACATATTTGACATTATCAATTATAATTAACTTTATGTGTCAACTTCACTGTGTCATAAATGATGACCAAACATTATTCTGATTGTTTTGTGAGCATACTTTGGAAGGATATTAATATTCATGTCAATTAACTGACCAAAGTATTGTAGATTGTCATCTTTAATATGAGTGGGCTGTGTGCAGTCAATTGAAGACCTGAATATAATCAAAAAGATACATAACAGGGAATTCACGCTGTGTGAATTTCGAGACTTAAGAATTCAATTCTTCTTGCTCTCAACCTCAAAGTAAAACTTTGACTTTTCCCCCATTTTATATTAGTATATATATAATATATAATATATTATACTATATATATGCAATATTCATGGTTATATTGAACTTGGGTATTTATTTTTATATAAAATATGTTTATTTTTTATTTCCTCCCATTTTACTGATATGTATAAGTACAAAATTTAAGGTTTACAATGAAGTTGAGCATTTTGTGCACATACGTATCTTGTCAGGGTGACAAGGACTTTCCCACTCTCTTTTTGTCCCTCCCCCTACCCATCCCTCTCTCCCTCCCTACCCTACCCCCTGTTTCACTTTGTTTTTCATTTTAAGCTCCATGATATAGTTATGATCTGGGTCTCTCATATCAGAGAGACCATTTGATGTTTCACTTTATTTTTTATATTAATTTATGCCTTCTTGATGCAGTTTTGATGCATTTATGTGTGTAGAAATTTCTCCATATTTCCAGCTTCTCCATTTTGCTAAAGTTTTTGAAATAGCTTCTTATACTTCTCTGCATTCTAGCAGTGTCTATCGTGATTTTTCCCTTTTCATTTCTAATTACATTATTAAAGGCTTTTTCTTTCCTTTTTTAGGTTAGCTTAACTAGAGCTTTATCAATCTTGCTTGTTCTTTCAAAGATCCAGCTCTTTGATTTATTTGGAGGCTCTTTTACGTATTTTTAGGTTCAATTTTGTTAATTTCTGTTCTGATTTGTGTAATTTCTTCTAGTATTTGTTGACTAAATTGCTCTTGATCTGTAGGACTTTGATGTGAATTGTTACCTTTATTATTTGGAATCATTCTGGTTTTTTTTTTTTTTTTTGATCCGTGTATTTATTGCATTGAATTTCCCTCTTAAGACTGCTTTCCCCGTATTCAACAGGTTCTGGTATGGTCTGCTTTCTTTCTCAGTTAATTCTAGGAAGTCTTCGATTTCTTTTCTGCCTTCTTCTGTGATCCCTTTTTTGTTGAGTAATAAGTTATTCAGTCTCCATATGTTTGAATGATTTGGCTGTTGATTTTCAGTTTTATTCCTCTGTGGTCTGAAAATAATCAAACCATGATAGATAAGAAAACAAAAACCCAATTTTTTTGCTTGTAAGTCACATACTTTGCCAGTAAGGAAACACATGGACTGGAAACAAAAGGATGAAAATCAATATTCCATGCAAGTGGACCCAGGAAATGGGCAGGGATCAGAACCATTATCAGATACAGCAAATTTCAACCAAAGTAGAATAGGAGAGATGAAGATGGACATCACATACTGGTTAAGGAAAGAAATCAACAGGTAGAAATCACATTTATCAGTATATATGTTCCGAATCTTGGGTACCCAATTTAGTAAAACAAAAATTACTATACTTGAAAGGCCATGTAGATCCCAATAAATTATAGTAGAGGAATTTAATACTCTACTATCACACACAGGTCAACTAGGGAGAAAATCAACACAGAGATATTACAGTTAAACTACATTATGAAAAAGTTGGGCCTAACATATATTTACAGAGTGTCTCACCCAAAAGAAACAGAATACATTCTTTTTCTCAGGAGCACATGGGACATTTTCCAAACCAGACAGCATTATAGGCCACAAGATATGTTTAAATATGTAAAAGGAGTTGAAATAATTTCTTGCTTATTTTCATATCATAGAAGAATAAAAACTTTTTCAAAGATCTTGTGTTCTTTTGTCCTGGGTCTTCTGTCATTTGCAAGGCATGTGGTGGTGCTGCTGTTTGTGGTGCAGGTGGGGATGCCGGTGATCCTTACCCACCATTTGCAGAATGGGTCTCTGTCCTCGGTTGGTGGGGCTGGCAGAATGGGCAGGGATGCCAAGGGTCCTTATCATCATCTGCAGAGTACGCAGGGCTGCTGGAGGTCCTCACCATGATTTATGGAGTCACCAGAGCCACGTGTGTACCTCCCTGCTGTTCCTACAACTTTCAGTTTTCCGCCTTTCTCCAGTGTCCTGCTTGTTGACTCTCATATTGACCTACAACATTGGCTATCTTGGTTTTCAGATCTTCAAATCCTAGGTTTTGAATTTTCTAACTGTAGAGCTGAGAACTTCTCAGCCTTCATAATACCATGAGTCCGACTTTATAGTAACTATTCCCTCTCCATATACATATACAAATAAAATATCTAATGTATAATATGTATGATGTATAACTATACATACATAAATATATATAATATACATGTATATGTATCTTATTGGTCTCTTTCTCTGAATATATTTGGGTAATATTTTATATACATATCCACACATGATATATACACATGTATATTTAGTACATATGCATGTATGTCTTCTGTATACATATACATATGATCAAATATTTTTTGATTACTTGTGATAACTTCCTGGAGAAATTATACAGTGACAACATTAAAATTAAACAATACCAGATAAATATCCAAACTCAAAGTATTAGGAAAGTATAATTAACTCTACTGACTTATTTCATACAAAACTAGCAATATTATTCAGTAATTCTCATAATAATAACTACTTTTATACAGCTTCTAGCAGTTCCAAAGCCTTGTGACAGGTTGTTTCTAATTAAATATTATGTCTTTTATGGGAATAAAATATTGTTTCATTTAATATATTTTATTATACATTTCCAGAAATCAAAACTAATTATTTTGTTAAAAATTACCATAGTATTATAATCTCAAAAAAATCTTACCAACAAAAAAATCCTACCTGATACTCAAACTCACCTACTGTGTCCTACTCTATCCATGAGTAGGTTCTGTATATTAAATTTCAATCATGTATTTTATTATCTTTAATTTGTACTTTTCTTCCTCATTCTTTCTTTCCTTTTTTAAAAAATTTGAAGTGATTTTGAGGAAAGTGCATTGTTAAATACAGTTAAACACCTTTCCCTTAAAATATCTACATGTTAATTATTGAAAATCTGAAACAATAACTTACTTAAATATTCAGTGTTTTTACAGGTCTGAATAAAGTAAATATCTTAGAAAAAGAGGACATTCTCTATGGTTTGTGTGATTCTAAATGCAATCTCAAGTATCTTTATATGTAAGCACCTAGGAATATCAAATGCACACAGATCAACAAAGGGCAATGAGGTTATAACCCAGTCATATGCAAGGCATACTAGCAGCCATTAGGAGCTGGAGGAGAAAGAGAGGCTTAATGTTAGCTTAATCTCATGCCATTGGCATTGATTCCAGAATGTTCTTCTCCAGAAACATGATAGAATACATTTCTGTTGTTTAATACTACCAAGTTTCTAGTAATTTTTTATAGCAATCATAAAAATGTCATAATTTTCTCCACAGAATTATTTATAATCTTCTGGCTTTTTGATTCTACTCCTCTGCTTTGTATTAATGTTCGTCTCTATTCTGTATTTCATGTTTGTTTATGTTTCACGTCCAAGATAAAGGCCTATTTCTTTTTTTCACTTAGAGGTCTATTATCTGTGCTTGCCCGTCTTTTGTAATTTTATCGGGTATAATTAAGTACTGTCTGCATTAATTTTAAATTCAAATATTTATATGTTAATATAGTTTGCTATTTTATATATAGTTTCATTACAAAAATTTACATTTAATTATATATAGATCTCAGCGGTAGGTACTTGTATTACCTTCCATTTTATCAACAGGCCTGCATTTTTAGATATTATATAATTAGAAAGCTAATAAAAGGTCGAATGAAGTTTCAAAAGCAAAGTTTCAAAAATTAACCCATGGCAAGTATCTATAATCCTCTTATTTTACCAGGAATCTGAGTCAAGTAGAGGTCAGAACGCGGGTGAAACCAACCTGCCAAGTGGACTCTCTGATTCAGTGATTAGGAAAGTGACTAGGAGTTTCTGCAGGAAACACACTTTGCTTAAAGTTATTGTAGATAACACATGTACGTTAGCGATTCTTAGACTTTAATATAGTTTCATGTTTTATATTTGCTCTTTTGCTGTCTGTTTATTTATATGTTCACTTATTAACCCTGAAGATTGAGCCCGGGACCTTCACACTGGGCGACATCCTCAGCTCCCCTCTCCCTTTTTTGATTTTGAGACAGGGTCTCAGTTAGTAAATCACCCAGATTGGACGCAGACTTCTAATCCTGCTGCCTCAGTCTCCCAGAGTGCTGGGATTATAGGGCTATACCACTGATGCTGGCTTTTTCTTTCTTTCTCTCTCTCTCTCTCTCTGTCTGTCTGTCTGTCTCTGTCTCTCTCTCTCTCTCTGTCTCTCTCTCTCTCTCTCTCTCTCTCTCTCTCTCTCTCTCTCCCTTTTAATGCTGGTATTAAAGCAGGTTTTAAATCCTCACTGAAGGTTACTCTTTACATTTCTGGAGCAGCTAAATGAAGTCTCCATTCTCTTCCTTATCAGACTCTTAACATCATGCAGCCGTGCTAATTGTCCCAGGGCCCTGTATCAGACATTTCAGGATAGCATCTAAGTCAGCAGTAGGAGACATTTTATTCAATTAGTTAGTTTATAGGGGCTCTGCAAAGCTTCACCAGCACTACCTTCTTACCATCTACAAGCTGGCCCTACACCTCCCGTTTGCTGTTCCTGTGCTGAGGCACATTGTCTGTGTATCCCTGCCTTCCAGCCTTCCCTCACTTAGAGATAGAAGAGTCGTACCTTTATCTGTCCCTATATGAGCACGTTGTGTGTCACCACCAAAAGTATGTTTCAATGTCATTTAAAATAATATTATTCTACCTTTATGTAGGAAAGAAAAAGTAAGGTCATTTTATGTGGCTTTTTTTTTTTTTTTTTCCTTTTTAGTAGCTCCCAACTTTTCACTCAAATTCTTTTTTCTAATCTCACGGTCATTATTTTATTTAAATTTTATTCTTTGCATCAGACCTGGATGGTGGGCAGAATAAAGGTTTTTTTTGTTTCTACAGTAAAATATAGGAAATCAAGCCTTCCGACAGCGAAGTGACATGCAGATAAAAAGATGAATCCAGGAAAGTCTATGTCCTCAAATGATCACAGGAAACAGACTCGGAAAAAAAAAAGATGATGCAATAGATTTTCTTTGAAAGAAAACAGTGTTCAAAGGGACCTATGGATGGGTTTATTACCCTCACGTATGGGAAGGTTTCCAATATCATTGGAACCTAAGCAACTTGGGGCAGTCAGGATTTTGAGACATTAGTCAGTAAGATGCCCAGGATGGGCTCAAGTGATTTTTCTAATGGGCAGAGAGAGTAGCCGTCAATCAATTTTCCTAAATTTCTTAGCAATAAACATGCTAGGCACTCACATTCATGAATTAGAATCATAATTTTCTCTTCCAAAATGTGGCTTAATTACCTGGGGAGATAAGTGAATAAATATTAAAATACAATATGGTGAGATCAAAGAGGCAGGAATGCCCATGGGGAAATACAAACAGAAACGGCAAACTCTGCCTTGGAGAAAAGAAAAACATCACCGACAGCCCCCCGGGATAAGTGACACTTGTGATGTATTGTAGAATCCATGACGAACCACTGGCATAGAAGAAAGTCATGGAAGACAGAAAAGATGCCCAAAGTTTACACAAAAGGAGCCGCTACATAGACAGAACCGTACAGCACGCAGACTCCTCATAGGCCACACTCTCAAAATAGCTAAGTGGCGCTCCAGGAGCTTTTAGCTCTTGGCACAGGTATTTGACGGCTTCTGTGCTTTGCCTCACAGATTCCCCCAGTAAAAGTTAGCTTGATTAGATCCATTGTTTCTGGCCTACCTTTTTAATGCCACCTGAGATTTCTGAGAAAGGCTGGTACACTTGCCATTTGGCAAGGTACAATGCCACTTAGCTATTCTGCTTGGAGACACGAACACAAGCAAAGAATTTTAAAAGTCACCTTATAATTTTGGAAAGAGTAGTACAAAAGGTAATTTGAAAAGCACTGCACAGATTTGCAGATCACAAGACAGGCGATTCTTATTCCTAGAGAGATAAACAGAAGCCAAATCCTTAGCTCAGATTCAGTTCCCCGCATTATCATTTCCACCTTTTCCTCTTCAGTGATCTTGAACTTGACCCACTCCTTTTCCCATTGGTGCACTGCCTAGCAAGACTGTGAATCACGCCAGAAATCAGATAGGCCCAAGGGGAGACCTGCCATTCCTCATAAAAGTAATTTGGGAAACGTATGTACAATGACCATAACACTTATGCTAAGGGGTGTGAAACACTTTCTTAACATTAAGAGCAGGTTTCTTCAGACACCAGCAAAATCCCTCCAGTTATGTAAATGAGTGTGAAACTTCAAAAAGGACAAGTCATAACGGGAACAGGAGAGTCAGAGAGTGCCCGATATGTGCAGACATATAATGAATAAATATGATTGAAAGGGGACTTTGATGTTTTTGCCCTCTAACCACTTTTGTGTCCTCATTTTTACAGCGCACACGTATTCCTGTCACTCATTCTAGAGATTTTAAAAAGTATTATTTCTTCTTTCATATATAAAAAGACACTTTTTTGAGTTTTAATTTTAAGAGTTTATTTCTGCAGTTTTCCCCACCTGAAATACCTCAACCATTCAGAACTCTTTCTAAAATCTAACCCACTTTCAAGCTCTTCCTCATACTCTGCTGTCCTTTCTTCTTACAGTATCTAGAACATTCATTATCTATTCTACATACTCATGTCTAAACATGTTTCACTTCAAATCCCCAACTCAGGCTTCCAGTGAGCATCCCCACCACTAAAATCAATAGTTGCCTTTCTGACTTTTAGGAGTACCAAAACAATGCTTTTATCTTAATGTTTATTATACTTTGACCATATGTTTGAAAGTTTGCATCCTGAAATTATCTCATTGATTATGGTATGATTTTTGCTGGTTTTTTTTTTTTTAGACAAGGTCTCTCTTTGTAGCCCAGGTGGCCCTCCAACATGCATGAATCCTGCCTCAGACTCCCAAGTGCTGAGATTACAGGTGTGCACCATCACTCCCGGTTTACGGGAAGGTTTTTGACTCATACTGCACAGTACTTGATATAAGGGATGATTTAAAGTGTAATTAGTGCTTAAGTAAAACAAAAGGTACAGTAAAAGACACATTGCCATTAATTTCCTCGAAATACTTCTTAGTTTGAACACACTTACTGCACCATTCTTGCCTCTTCCAGAATTGTGGAAGTTGTCTTTCATGACTTGTGTGCTGCCATGGCTGCTTAATGACGAATTGATTCAAAATATTTACCATTATTGTTTTTGAGACGGGGTCTCCTTTTGCAGTCCTGACTGGCCCTGAACTCACTATTGAGCCCAGGCTAGGCTCAACACACAGCAATCCTCCTGCCTCAATTCCCAAGGGCTGAGATTGCAGGTGTATGCCACCATGCCCAGTTTGAGTGGTGCTGGGAAATTGCAATTAGGCCCACATGTTTGTGAGGCAAGGGCTCTAGCCACCACTTTTATTTTCTTCCAGCCCCCAGACACTTACCTGTCATGGTCATTTTGACTTTGCGGAAGAACCAGAAATCACATGGCCAGATTCAACGAATATTGTGGATAAGGACGCACTGTCATGGTTTACGCCTCTGCCATTTCATTTGATGGCACTCATTTCTTGTACAGACACTCAAGCAAGAGAACTCCCAAAAGCACTTCATAAAACGGCGAGAACCATGCAGTCAGAGAGTTTGAGGAGACGGGAAGCTTTGAAGGGCGCTAATGGCCATGTGTCTTTTAGTATAATATTTTTATTTAGACTTCATCACATATTTGATCAAACTTTGTAGATAGTAAGATATCAAAAATGACCTTAGAACATTATCAAAAATGCCGAAATAATGGAATGAGGCTACATAGTGAGTTCAGGACCAGGCTGGGCTACAGAGAGAGGGAACTTGTCTCAGAAAAACATATTAAATGTAAATACAAAGATTTCTTTTCATTACAGATGTTTAAGCTACCTTAATAAAACAGCTATACATGTCACTGTACTTCTGTATCAATCTTTGCAGTAAAAAACATGTTAACATTTAAATAAATACATACGTAGAAAACTTTTAACATGACATAAAATCTATGATGAAAAAAATGTATAAAACTCTACTGTAAGTGTAAACAGGAAGATTGAAGCACATGGTGAGATACACCACAGTCTTAATTTCCAAGTTTTAATATTATGACAATGCCAATTACACCCTAAGGTAATGGACATGCTTAATGTATTACATGTAATTAATATAAGATACCCTAGGAAATAAAAATGTGACTTTTTATCTCCAATTACAAGCAGTTAATAACAGCTGTTCCAAATTAAAAATTAAATACAGAAGTTATTATCTATTGTATATTAAATAATTATAATCAATAAAATCAGATAATCTAAGGAAAATAACAGACATTTCTAGGGCATAAGACAGATAAAGAAGAAATACAACTCAATGACAGTATTAAACACCAGTATTTACTGAGACTTACTCTTTAATGGGCAATTTGCTAGATGCCTTTATTTACATCACTGCAATTAATCTTCACATTGAATTGAGGAGGCCATTTTAGCCAATTAACAAATGAAGCAACTAAGATTTAGAAAATTTAGGCGGTTGACTATGTGTTAGCTCTGGGAATCAAACTCAGTGTATTTGATTTAAAATCTTGAGAATTACAGAAAAAGAAATTATACAAGCTTCAATATGCAAGAATTTTATTCTCTGAGTGAGGACTGTAGGCTTATCCCATATGACTTGTTTCTCAGTCACTTAACAGATATTGACTGAACACCTGCTGTGACACAGGAACTCTCCCAGGTGCAGTGGCTCCCAATAGTAAACAAAATAAATGTCCCTGCTTTTACAGAGTTTACATTCCAGTAGGAGAGAAAAATAAACAATAGACAAAATACACTACACAACATATATTAAGTAAAAACATTAAAAATTTTGAAATAATGTGAGGGTAGACATTTTTAGATACTAAAGACCAGAAGAGAGTTGGGGAAGAACCATTTAAATAGATGTTAGGTAAGTAGATAGACACAAAGGCAGACAGGAGAAGGAAATCATTCTAAAGAACAACAAATGGAATGAATGTGCGGTAAGAACAGACAGGGTCGATTCGAAGAGTAGCAGAGAACCGTTGTGATGCAGCCAAGTGACACTCAGGGAGAATTGGGGAGTGAAGCCTACTAGAGGGATAGTGGGAACAGAAACCTGAAGAACCTTCTTAGTTCTATTTCTTGTCCATCCTCAAATGCTCCACTAAGATACTACCCATGACCATAAAAATAGTTTTCTTTCTTCATCAGTTTGAATACTATTGTTTCCTCAGAAGAATTCTGCCTATAGCATTATCTGGTCTTTGTTTTTCTTTTTATTTGCAATTATTTTATTAGTATATGTTTATTATACTTAATAATTGCATTCCCTTAGGAGATGGGCACTCATCCATATCTCATCTTGACCACTTTTACTTCCATTTCCCTTCCCTGCTTTCCCATCTCTCCTTAACCCCTTCTCAATAGCTGCCAGAACATCATTCTCAATTCTTTTTAAAACAAGTATAAGCTTTCAGCAAGCATAGTGGAGGGTATCATCTCCCTTAATGGCATTCTCTCATCCACATCATACACTTTTCTAAATTCATGGAATCTGCTCTTGCCTTTCCATCATAACTCTGACTGGAGATTAGTGTCCCCGAGGTATAAAGAGCTCTCATAACTCAACAGTAAAATAAGAATCAATTAAAAATGAGACAAAGATCTGAAAATGTATTTACCTGAAGAAGATATACGAATGGCCAACAAGTACATGAAAGGGTGCTCACTGCCATTAGCGTTTGGGAGACACAGCTGAAAACACTTCTTACCTATTAGGTTGGCAACAATTGGAAAGCGGAAAATCCCAAGTGCCGAGGAAGATGTAGAAACTGCGTTATTCACCACTTCCCATGATTATGAGAAATGGTACAGCTTCTTTACAAGAGAATTTGGAAATTTTCAAAGTAATAAACATAGTTATATGACAGAGTAATTCTACTAGTAGATATATATTCAACAGAACTGAGAGAATATATTCATAAAACATCTTCTATACGATGTTTATAACAATATTTATAATAGCAAAAAAGTATAACCTGCACATATATCTATTAACTGTTAAATCCCATACAAAATGTGCTCTATACACATAGCAGAACGTTTTTCTCAAATAAGAATGGAAAGCGCTCAAGATATTACAACAATAATGAGCCTTGAAAACATCACGCAAAGTAAAAAGCCAGTCAACAAAAGACACACATGCAGGTTTTCACTTACCTGAAAGGCCTACAACAGGTAAGTCCAAAGACACGGAAGGGAAGTTCATTTGGAGAATTGCCAGGTATATATTCAGCTTTGACCCAGAGTCTCAGCCATGCAAGGTCCTTTTAAGAGTAGGTTTGTCAAAATTTTAAATTGATCGCAGTCTCCCAACACTGGAGGTTCTTCTTATCTCTCCATTTAAGCCATAGATACAACATTGGCCACGGTAGCCCAGTGATCTGAAGAAAAAGACCTAGAACTTAACTTATCCCAATCTTCTATTTTAAGATATCGCGATCATTATTCCTAGTACATTCAGGAAGCATGCCCCTGAGTGTTTCTCAGTAGGTCATGAACACATGGTGTCAGGTACTCTTTCTTGTATGTGGCTCCTTCCCTCTGGCTCTGGTCTCCTGCTCTGTGGCTTTGTTCCAGGCAACAATGAACTAAGCAGCCTTTCTCTGCCCTTTATGGTTGGAATCTGCAATGTCTCTCAAAGAGCCTCATGTATTTGAATGTTGTGGAATACCTTTGGGTTCCGTGTACCATTGGTAGGTGGGGCCTGGATGAAAGTGGGTGATTACTGGGGCTTGATTGAAAAGGGGTCGATTACTGGGACAGGAGCGACATAAAAGTTTACATGCTAGTTTGGCTCTTTCTCATTTTGCTTCCTGACTGCCATGGAGTGAACAGCTTTTCCTCTGGCCATGCCTCAGCCATGTGATTCCAACATGGCCAGCCACCCCTAAATAGACTGACACCTTCTGAAACTTTCCTATCCTAGGTTATGGATGTTAGATATTCTGTCCCAGCAACGAAAAAATAACTAAGACACTGCCACTCTCTTCCACCATGATGTTCACGCTTTAAACCCAGCTGAACATGGACTGGATCCTCTGTAACTTTAAGCCAAGTTAAACCTTTCTTCTTTTACACTATGGTTGTCATTTATTGTGATGGGAAATCTGACTAAGACAGAGAACTCTTGGTGCTTTTAGCTGTGCTTAAATTTTTTTTTTTTTTGACTGTAGAGAAGTTTGAAGGTCCATGTAATCATCTCTAAATAATCAAAGACATGACATTGCTGTAATGGCTACATTTTATTTTGAAACAGGAGTTTTGAATCTCTTCCAGACTTTTCTTTATATATGTTCCCTAATTTTTGTAAGTGTCCTTTTTCATAATGAAGAAATATTTTCAAATTAAGTCTAATAGAGATGAACATGAGTATGAAATTGAGACACTACTTTTGATGAATCATGGAAAAATTTACAGAAATCTGAAAATCAGATACCACCACAACTTCTTAGTTATCACTTATGTGTTCCTGGGTCAAACAAATATGTATGTGAAATTTCTCCCTTTTGTTCAAAAGTACCTTGTTACAAATATGAGCTATGATTGTATTTCTCTTTCAATTTCTTTCACATTGAATTGTTTTAATTATTAATTAATTTTTTTTTCATTGACCTGAAAGAAAACACTGAAGAAATTTTTCACGGTTAGTTTCTCTTCTGGCCATTAGCCACTTGTATTTGTTCATGTCAGTGACTTTGGGACACCAGTGCTATGAGGAGAAGGGCGCTGTGTTAAGCCGAGGAAATGAAAATTTTTGCTGCATTTTTGCCTTGTATGTGGTCACAGATGTCTCCTATTTTTTTCCATTTTATTGATATATGTACGTGCAAAATTTAAGGTTTACAATGGAGTTGAGCATTTTGTGCACATATGTATCTCGTCAAGGTGACAAGGGCTTTCCCACTCTCCTTTTGTCCCTCCCCTCCCCTCCTTCCCTTCCTCCCCCCCCCTTCCCCCTCGTATTGAGGTAGCAGAACTGCAGGGTCGAAACAACATGAGTCTCTGAAGCACAATTTGAAGGGAATTGTTACGCAAGTTGGACACGCCAGCCACAACCCGTATGCAAGTGAGGTTGCTTCCACATGGTAAGCCACCAACATTTCAGAATTTGTGTAGTACACCAAAGCCGAGAAAATCCCGACTGAAACAGAGCTGAAGTCAATTGTAGGAAGATAACTGTCAGGTGCATTGCTCCAAACAAGGAGAGAAATCCAGATTTTTCATTGCTGGACACTCTGAATTCTGCACAAGTCTGAGAAAGAGAATATCACGCATAGGACATATGTACACTACACAGGTATATATGGACCTCAGGGCCGGGGAGGCTTTTCTTTAATTTAACCCTCAGGTTGCACGGGTCTACAGCAGTGATGCCTCCTTTCTTTCAAAGCAATGTGGAATGAGGAGTTCTGTCTGGGTGCCCGGCTTTCAACTACCCTGACCAGATTGGTAATCAGGAGGCTGTCACCCCCTCAGGTTTTTACTATTAACTGTGACTATGAACAAACCCTGTTTTCCCCTTCAAGTTTCATTTAAACAGCTTTTCTTGATGAAAACAAATGAAGGCCATGTATTAAGAGAATGCGGGGACGAGTCAGAATGCAAGAAGAAGCAGGATAACCAAGTCCTGGGAAGATTTGAGTGTCCTCAGACAAAAAAGGAATAAGAACTCACAAACCTCCTCTCCAGGGACCTTCTACCAAATGCCTTCAAATGCGCTCACAATCCTCCACTACGTTCCACCTCATCCCAAGACTTAGCATCCTGGGATGAAGGACTTTTCTGAATGGATAGTCTGGGGGCCCCATGAGATTGATAATCTAGTGTCCCTAGTGGTCGCACAGAAATGGCAAGGGAGACACATTCAGGGCACTTATAACCAAGCCTAAATTTTCACACTTTGCAACACATTTATTGCTTTATATCCTTGTAAACGTCATGTTATTTTAACTATTTTGTTGAAACCTCTTTTACTAGAGGGTTTTGTTAAGTTCAACTCTATCTTTGGAAGACACAAGGTCATCGTCATGAACATGATGTATTGTCTTAGCTTCCTCTCTTGAGTTCAGGATGTCAACTATCATGATTGTTGCCAGTATCTTTGATGCATGCATCGTCCAGCTTGCTTCTAATGTGTTCTTTCTGTGGACTCACAAGTTCAATAGCAAGTTTTTATATTTGGAGGAAGAAAGGATGGTGGAATCGTTGTCATAAAAAGTGTGCACTTATTTAAATGATTAAATCATACTACCACCATCATGCACTGCATGTCCCTACACTTCCTCCACTTCAGTATCATGAGATGTAGAATACATCATCTGTGCCTATCACAGGGCCTGGCTCATTGTAGCTCTGCAATTGGTGCCTTTAAATTGAATCTCAGATCTCTTCCCATGACTCCATGATACTCTATGCCAGAATATTTTTCTATGATGATGTGCATTGTTTCCAAGAGTTACCACACAGCTTGTTAAATTCTTAGTAAAATTAATATTGATTATATTATTTAACAACTACTAATCACATATAGTATGCAATGCCTTTCCAATATTTTATTTAAATCATTGACTATATAAGTGGTATTATTCATATCATAAGACAAAAAGAACTAGGTTCAGAGACCTGAAATAGTTTTTCTCAAGGCCAAAGCTCAGGAGAGAGCAAGGATGCTTTTCTTTCTTTAAGTTGAAGGAAAGATCTTGTAAATCAATATAATGCATGTGAAAGTGACATCTAAAAACAAAAATGAAATACAGTCCAGCCCCTGAATTGCTGGCCTGTCATTCCAGCCCTCTTCGAGGCTGAGACAGGAGAATCTCACATTCTAGCCCAGCCTGGGCAAATCATCCAACCAGATTCCACCTCTTAGCAGCACACGGTTCCATAAGTACTTCGCTTCATCCAAATACATGAGGTATTTGGGAGACTTTCCAGATCCAAATCATATCACTGTCTTAAAATTAAAAAAAAGGTTAAAAACATTAAAGTGGGTGAAAAGAGGCAAACTAACTAACTAACTAAATAAATAAACAAAATAAAATTGAGCTGGAAACGTAGGCCCTGAACTCAATCCCTGGTACCACCCCCCTTCACATACGAAGTAACAGCATTTTCAACACTCTTATTGTATGTTGATGGGTAAATTAAGAAAGGAAAACTTACTGGATAAATAAATCCTTTTTTTTAAATCTGAAAAAGCCTTAATAGCCACTTTTCAGTTCCTGGAAGATTGTGTACGTATGTTATGTAAGAGGTATATCCTACGTCATAGTTATTTCAGTGATGCACAGTTAACTGAAAAAAGATAGAAATACAAAAAAAAAAATAATAAAGAAAACTCCTGCTCCATCCTCTAGAACGATCTCTTACAGATACCGTGACACTGTTATCAAGTAATCAGCTGATCAAACTCTTTGAACTGACTTCGTTTTGAAGTTTGTAATGAAGTCACTTCTGGAGAAGTTAACTTGTAGACTTACTCTATACCTCAACCACATGCGTGGTATAGTTCACCCTTTTTCTAGAGCTTTTCTGACATATATGGCAATCATAGGCACTTAAAATGAGGCAAATTCAAATTTAAATATTTTAATCTTAAAAAGCACACAGGGCATCAAAGATGAAGCTGGAGAAAGGACAAAACACATTGCCAACATTTGTCCCCACTTTATTGATATGCATAAGTGCAAAGTGTAAGGTTTACAATGAAGTTTAGCACTCTGTGCACATTCATGTCTTGTCCAGGACCCAAGGACTTTCCCACCCTCCTTTGCTAATATTTTTAATGTTGATTGCACATTGAAATGATAATATCTGGAATATATAGCATCAAATATATATTAATAAATGAATTTAATACATTTGTTTTAAATATTTGATGCAACTACTCAAGTTTAAAGGGTATGTGTGGTTTGTATAATCTTCCTTGTGAACACCACTACTCATGAAAAATGGATCAATAACTATTGCTTCTACTGATTAATTTTGTTTTTGTTTTTTGTTTTGTTTTTGAGACGACGTCTTGCTTTGTAGCCCAGGCTGATCCTGAACTCAGTATGTAGCCCAAGCTGTTCTTGAACCCACAACAATCCTCCTGTCTCAGCCTCCTGACTGCTGGGATTTAAAGCATGTGCCACCACACCTGGTTTATGCGGTGCTTGGGAATAGAACTGAGGGCGTTGTGCTCAGAAAGCATGAACTCAACATCTGTGCCATTCCTCCAGCCCCTACTTATTACTTTTGAAGGAAAGTATAAACTCCTTTTTATAGGAATGAACATCAAAGTTAAACAATGATAACTATTATGCACTTTTTCTCCGTGTATACAGGATGGCATTGCAATGAAGCAGCACACGAACAACCTGGTGATTTGGGAAACTGAGACTCTGCACATGGTATATTATCATAAAAAACACCTATTCCTCGTGAGTCTGTCCTGAGTTTTCTCTTCCTCCTAACAGCTTTCATTCTACATTTTAAATCCATTCAAATAAAGTTAAAATGAAATGACGCAGCTGGTACTGTCAATGGAAACTTTGGTTTAAGTTGGCTTTTAGTTCAGGATTTTGGAGTCATTGTTGCCCTGTCTACAAAGCAAACAGAGAACTCGGCGATGATGGCATACTTTGTGTTCTGAGATCATCTGGTGGCAACCCATTTCCTCTTTCACGATGATTTGGAGACCTACATACAACACCAATCTGGCTTGACATCTCCCACACAACAAATCAGGGTGACAACAATCAGGTTCAGTTCTGCTATGTGATCTAAATTTCTCTGCATTAGTATGGCTAACTTTTGTGCTCTTTCTAAATCATCTTGTTTCCTTACCATGGAAACACAAACTTCAATTGGCTTAAGATGGACATCAGACATAGGAAAGTGAGCCACTATTTAAGTTCCTCTTATAACACTCGTGTTGAGAAAAAGTATCCTACTGTAGAATACGGATAGGACACAAAATATGAAGGATTTTCACACAATTAGACATAGGCTCGGAAGTTGCATGGACCACATTCTTTCCTGCTGATTCATAGCCTGTAATTCTAAGGGGAACTGCGCAGATGTGGTGCAATTGCTTTGCTTGCCTTTTGAAATTTAAATGCAGCTTTTTCCTCAAACTGCTGAGACAGTCAAGGTGTGTGACCCTCTGTCTACTTGACAGCCAAATGAATTTAAAACTTTTACACACATAAAAGCATGCATTGCTCTAGCTTCCAAATCATTTGAGTGGGTTTAGGTTGCAAGTTTTAAATAATTAGTTTTAATATGTAATGCACTGCACCATGATTTCTTTGGTATGTGAATGAATAAAGTCCCAAGTCTCAGAATCTTAAGCTTTCAAAAGGTAATTTTTCTAATAACATGTTTGATTTTATTTTGAATAAGCCCATCTTTCTTATTTTGAATGATTGCAAATATAAAACTAATAAAATAGCTCTCATATATATATATATATATATATATATATATATATATATATATATATATATATGTTATGATTTAGAAGCATTTCAGACTTAAAAATATATTGTGGTGAATTTAAAATCAAATTTCTGCTTAGCCATTTTAAACATACAGATTAGTGAAACTAACTTGATTCACAATGCTGGTCAGTCATAAACATTATGTCTTTCAAAAAATTTCCATGATGTTTCACCTTGTGCTTCTGACTTATTTCACTAAGCACGATGTTTCCTAGTTTCTTCCATTTGTCTGCAAAAGCCTCCACGCTGTTGGACTTTATTGATGCATAGTATTCCATTGTGTACAAATACCACAATTTGTGTATCCATTGGTCTGTTGATGGGTATTTTGGTGACGTCCATATTTTTGCTATTGTTAGTTGTGCTGCTATGAACATGCATCCAACGGTCTCTCTGATATGAGAGACCCAGCTCACAACACCTAAGGAACTTAAGACGGAAAGACAAAGTGAAAGAGGGGAGTAGGGTGGGGGAGGAAGCAGGGAGTGGTGGGTAGGGGGAGGGACAAAAGGAGAGTGGGAAAGCCCTTGTCACCTTGACAAGATACATATGTGGACAAAATGCTCAACTCCATTGTAAATCTTGAATTTTGCACGTATGCATATCAGTAAAATGTGGGGGAAAAAAACTCAAAAAAAATTTCCATGAGCTCAAACAGAAACTCAATACCCACTAAATGATAATTTTCCATTAAATCTCCTCACAATCCTTGGTAATCTCTAATCTATTTTGTCTCTACGAATTTGCTTACTGTAGTGTCATGTAGATGGGGTCATACTATAAGTGGCTTTTTTCACTTGGCGTGATTTCAAGGTTGATCAGCTTTGTTGCATGTAATAGAATTAAACAAACATTTTGTAGATAAATGATATACCATTGAACTCTATTTTGTTACTGAATAATGTTCGTGTGTGTGTGTGTGTGTGTGTGTGTGTGTGTGTGTCACATGTTGTTTATCCACTCAGTTTATTGATCTGACAGATAAAGGGATTAATTTCACCTTTTGGCTGTAGTAAACAATGCCGCAATGAAACTTGCATCTGTTTGACTCTCTAATTTCACTGAGGAATGGAATTGCTCGTCAAAGGGTATTTCTATGTTTACCCTTTGGAGAAAACATCAAAATATTTTCTTAAGCGCTCACACCATTTTATATTCCTACTGGACAGATCTGAGGGCCCCATGTTTTCTCTACTTTGCTTACACTTGGTTATGATTCTTTGCTGATAGCTACCCAAGCAGATGTGAACAGCTGTCATGTTGTGCCTTTTATCTGCACTCCCCTAAGTTCATGTGCATTTTCCATGTTGCTACTGAGCAGAGGCTTGTCTTCTTTGCAAAAGTGTCTATTTCATTTTGTAATTGGGTTACTTTTTGTCATTCAGCTGCAGATATTTCCTCAGGTTTTCAAATATATTAAAAGTTAACTGTCTATATATAATCCATGATTTATTCCCCCCAAACTCATGTTCTCACTGCTTAAAATCCTCCAGAGGTGAACACATTGTGCATTGAGTTCATAACAATCCATCCCGAACTATCTATTTTTTAAAAATACTGTTGTCCTCATAAGTAATATAAAGTATTATTTTGCATTAGAAGCCTTATAAACAGTATATTAGTCATTCAGAAATTTTATCATTTCAATGGTTGGAAATCACATTGCTGTATGTTCATCTACTTAATTTTTTTGAGATAGGGTCTTGCTCTGTAGTCCAAGCTGGTCCTGAGCTCACTATGTAGCCTAGATAACCTTCAAATTCAAAGCAATTCTCCTGCCTCAGCCACTCTAGTCCTGGGATTGCTGGTGTGAGTCACCACATCCAGCTTACTATTTAATTAATTTTAGCTGGACCATAATTCTCTGCCATCTATTCATCTACTCCATACTAAAAGATACCAAGTATATAAAGAATATAATAATGCTGGATAGGAACACAGACTCTGAAGCCAGGTTTCCAGTGTTTCAATTCTAGCTCTTCATTTTATTAACATTTCATATTTAGGCAATTTGTACAATTATTTTTTCCTGGTTTAACTATTTTTCACAAAGGACAATAGTAATAGCAATCATTATAGCAGCTAGGAAAGACAATTCAGGTAACTTCAGAATATTTACTGGTCTATAATAAGCCCCTCAATAAGTTTATACATGTCAGAGGTAACGTCTATATCAAAAAGTAGAATAATCATGTCTTATGATATAAGCATATTTAATTTGATAAAACACTGACAAATTACCCTTCAAAGAGGTAATATACCGATTGATCTTTCTACCTGGAATTTATGAAAGATCCAATTTCTCCAGATATTCTAAAGGTGTTGAAAGAGTCAGACCTAAAATTTCTACTAGTCTGATGAGCATGAAATGATATTATCATGTTTTTATTTGGTAGGCTTAGCATCTATTCATAAATATGCTGATGATTATGAACTCCAGCCAGTGTTTTATTACCTAGTACCTAATTATATATCTTCAACAACTTTTGGTGATTCAGTAGTTTCTTATTTCTTTGTAGAAATACATTATATATTATGGTGGCTAATCTCAATCGGTAATATGCTTCACATATTTCACAGTTTGTGTAGGTACTTACTGATAATATTTTACTTACTAATAAAAATGTTTCATGAAGCCAATTCGGTTTCTATTTTTCTTGAGATTATGTTTACTCTCCTTAAGAAATTCTTATATACTTTAAAGTCATAGAGTTTATCATTTATTTAGACATAGTTGCTCTGAAATTTGCATTTTCTAGGTGCATTTGTATCATAACAGATGACAAGATTTTATTTTTAATGGCCAATTAGTACTGCATTGTACATGTGGCATCTAACGACACTTCCTTTTCCATTCATCAGTAGGTGAATACCTGGACTGTTGCCATTTCTTGGCTACTGTGATAATGCTAAAGTGAATATGGGAGTGCAGATATATCTTCAACACACTGATTGAAATTTCTTTGAACATACATCAAGTAGTATGATTGCTGAATTCCAAAGTCGCTCTGTCATTACTTTGAGTCTACCCCCCACATTGTTTTCAATAATGACAATAGTAATGTACAATTTTACAGAGAAAAAAAAACTTAACAGAGGCAAAAAGACAACCTACAAAATGGGAAAAACATTCCCAAATCAGCCACACTTTGATGGAAAAGAGAAATGTCATGTGCTAAATATCTAATGAGTCACTGATACCATTTTGAGACTGAGTCTTCAAACACTACTACCATGAATCAATGCTGCCCAGTAAAGGGTCCATTCTGCCTTCTTTTCAGTAATCAAACTCCAGTTACGTGAAGGGTAGCAATATGTTAAAGGTAATGTGATATTTTAGAGTTTCATTGCAATTAGGGAGAGGCATGTGACGTATCTCTTTCCAAAAAATATGAGTGCAAGTCACTAGACAGGAATCTCAGGAAAGCTGTTTTTAAAAAAACAGGCTTTATTGACACATGCCATTGTTTTATTCTTTTGGTTTTTTCCTGTTGTCTTTCACTTCCCTCCTGTTTGTAATACTTCAGCAATGCAGCTAAAGCAGCCCCACTTCAATGATAAAGGGAAATGCCACATGTTGGGAAGGATATGGCTGAAAGCTCAGAGAGGCCTCAAGTCGCTGACATCATTATGCCATCACTGCACCGGTCTGAATCAACCTCATCCAGGATTCATTTTGCATGAGGCAAGTGAAGTGTGTGTGTGTGTGTGTGTGTGTGTGTGTGTGTGTGTGTGTGTGTGTGTGTGTTGGGGGGGTGGTGCATTGTGTTTCTATAAAGTAACCCACTGTTGAATTTTCTTATGGAAATACCTGAACGAATCTTTAAATGTTCTTTAAAAAGTCTTCTTATATGAGCTTCCATCATATAGATGGTTTGGATCTACACTGTTCCCTAAAAGTCTCATGTGTTCAAAGGTGTGGCTTTTGAAAGGTGCTTGGATCATGGAATTGCACGTGGCTTGTAGCATATACCTACCAGCTTATGTGGGAATGCTGTGTGTTGTGGTTTGGGTCTGGAGTATCCCACAAAAATCTCAAGTACTTATAGATACTGTGTACTATTGGAAGATGGGGCCTGGATAGAAAGGGCAAATGCTTCAGACTTAACCTGGGGGGGGGTGTGTGTGATAGCCCCACCCTCCCCCAACCCCACCCTCTCACACACACTTGGCTTTGGTCTACCATGTTATGCAGAGTTCTTTCTCTGACTCTGGCCTTGTCACGTGGTTCTGCCATTTCCAGCCACCCACCTGTGAATGGACTGTGACTTTCTGAAACTGTGAGCCAAAATAAAAACTTTCCTCCTGAAAGTTGTGGCTTTCGGATATTAAGTTACAGTAATTAGAAAGTAGCTAAGACACTGTGCCTTGGGGAGTTTAGGACACTGAGACCACAGGGCAGGAAAAAATAGAAGAAACTGAGAGAAGAACTGTAGCTTCTCAGGAAGTCATAGTCCAAGAAAAGATCGGCAGTTGACCAGGTAGGCAGATCCCTCTAGGCAAAGCACACTTTTGTGAGTTGGCATCTATGTTAACATGGGCTTTTTGGTGACTTGACTCCCTTTGAATCATGCATGATCCTGCAGGTAACTCTCAACCATACTCTTCTATGTAACCTCAGTATACTCAACGGTTCACCATATTGCAATAGTATCTCAGTTAAAGGCTATTTGAGTGAATAGACATTTGTTAATATCGCCCCATGATGCACCAAGTTAATTGTTGTCACCAGATGCTCCCTTCTCTGTCTGATTTTGCGCCACCAAGCAGGTTAGTGACTTTCCTCTGCCATGTCCTTCTACCACACCAAATGTGCCTCAGAGTTAGTTGAACCTGAACCAAACTCTGAAACTGTAAACCAAATAAACCTCTTCTTTAATTGTAGCTGTCAAGCATTTTTTATCAGCAATGACAAAATGACTGATACTATGTTATTAAACACGTTCTTCATAAAATCTTTCATAATTTTATTAAATTTATTGCTAGGAACTATTGTTTTTGTTATCAGAAATAAGACATTTTCTCTTACTATATTTTCAAGTTGATTATTCTATTTCATTATACAGGAAAGTTACAGGATATTTCGCACTTATATAGCAAGCTTATTATTTATTATTATTTTCCTAGTTCACATAGTTGGTAGAGGGCATTAGAAATTTTATGTAGGTAATTATATCACCTGAATAATAATAAAAACTTTTTTTAACAACTCCGCTGCTATGTCTTTAAAGTTTTCTTCTCTTATTGCAATGTTAAGGCCCTCCAATACAAGAATGAATCAAATTTATTTCTCAGTAGATCATTACTATTAGGTTAAGTATCCCATTTTGTAATATATTAAGAGTTTCTTTTAAACATTATTGAATATTAGGCTTGACAAAGTTCTTGTACTATATATTGCAATAATAAAATGGTCCTTTCACCACAATCTTTTAATTTGTTACTGTAATAAACTGAAATGGCAGGTTGTGGAAGCTAAACCGTTCTAAAGGACTTGAATAGATGACAACATACGTCATGATGCCATAAGGGCATTAGTGAAAAGTGTCCTAGTGCTAATTTTTCAAATACAGTAATATTTGACTACCTTTTACTTCATACAAGGGTTGGAGTTTCCTTTCCTCCTGTAGGTCCTGGGTTGTCTGTCCCATCTCGATTTGTTTCAGAGACTTGGTTTCCAATGACAGCATCAAAGAAGCACTATTAACTCACATTTAGTGCCAATGTTCTAAATTTTCTCTTAGTTGCTAACATCTAAAAATTTAATTTTTAATAACATCACCTATAAAATGATATTTTATTATGACATATTTGATGTCATGATTCTATGTGCTTCTGACATGTTGGTATAAGTTGATTTACTAAGGATATAATCAGTTATAAAATAAGCACATGTCTTATTTTGAAACTTATTAGATATGAGGAGAAGTCAAAGTTTTTGTAACATTTTTATTGGTCATAGATGTTGAGCTGGTGAGCAGTGGAATGGAACATACATGTGAATTTCTTTGTCAGTAAGTTACATTTAAAAGTTGAAATAAAAAAAGTCTTTACTAAGGTCATTCCTTTCAAGGTTTTTCCAGGGCCCCCATCCACTCCCTGTGCTACACTTTGTCACTTAAAGTGTTTATTTATTGGCCTTCTCACTGAAGACATTGTAGTATGACTCTTGTCAATATATTTGGAACTGGGCTTTCAAACCTCATCCATCTTTATGATATTTTCTACAAGTTACTGAGTACTAATTATCCACTAACTGTGTAACTCATGCCTACTGGGTTAAAGGCAATGACTCCCTCAGTTCTAGTCAAAATCCCTTAAGGCAGATATTGTCTTCCCATGTAGTAGATGAGAAAAATGAGTTGCGAGGAAGTTGAACTGCTGATTATTGAAATAGTAAAAAGAAAAAAAAAAGCTCTGTGTCTCTGTGTAGTAGTTTTAGGTAAAAATTTATTGTGAACCTCAAAACCAGACCAGACCATAAAAATTTAGTTAACTTTAGTACCTCCACTTGTAATGGGAAGATTTTCCTGTTTATAAACATTTTTATTTCATATTTAAACTGCCTACTCTGTCATCAGTAGGTTGCCTTAATGGGAATGCCTTTCTCCAGAAAGAAGGAACTTTCACCAAGTTTCATGAAGTACTTTCATAATTGGAATTCATTAAAGCTGAAAGGTAGAAAGTGTGCTGTTGGTGATCTTTGATATCTATAATTTAACTTCTTCCCTCATAAACTAAGAAAAAGGATGGAATGCAAATCACATTTCTGGAGGCCATTGACGTGTAGTCAACAAGCAAGCTTTTGCCAGGGAAGTCAGAGTTTAATTCATAGTTCCCCCATCCCGCACACATCTGTTTGGGTTTATTTGTGCTCAAAACCTGCAAGAACAACTTCCTGGTACAAAGTCTGAGGACTCCGGGGACTGATCCTCAGAGGGAAGCCGTATCCTTTCATCATTCTGAGCTGGATTCTTTCTGCAAAGTCAAACAGAAAGGCTGCAGGAAAAGAATATAGAACAGCAAGATGGGTGAAAAGTACCTTTCAGTTAAGGTTTTGTCTTTTCTAAAACATCAAAAATAACTTTGCATGATTTTTAGAAAGACATGACACTTAAGATGTATTTTTAATTAAAGAACAGAACTATACAACGCAAAGAGTGCCAACATTAATTTACTTTCTGGTGAGAGAAGAGGAAACTTCTAATCTGAAAAACAATGTGAGAATAAAAGATATGGCAATTTAATAAAAAAAGACCATGAAAGAAAGTAAAATGAATTTAATCATGAATCTGGCAAAGTGATTTGGTATGTGTAGCTATCAAAAGAGAAAAATAAGTTCATAGTGAGTAAAGTAAATATTTAATGCTGTCTCTTTTATGTTATCTGTGACCTTTTGTCAAGTTCAGTTTAAGGAGAAGTTCATTGGTTTAGTGACATCACGCCACCCCTAAGGATCACTGTAAGAATTGCATTAGGTAACACTAACAGGGCTCGTTTTGGCTTCATATCTGTCTTTTTGGTAGAAACAAGGCAGCATAACGCAGTTGACAGAACACCTGACTCTGTACAAGTGACTGTGGGTAAATCACCTTCTTGGCTTTCAGATTAATTATCTGTAAAATGCTTGAATATGGGTTCACCTGGCCCTTGTTCGAGATCTCAGAGCTAGCAATTATTACACAGGTCTGACATATAATCTGTGTTCATTTTTACTCTAAGTGTGTCATCTTATGAGATCCCTTGGAATGGTCACATAAAAGCAGATTCTGAAAATGGCAGACTGAGCCCAATGTTTTCCACCCAATGTCAAAAATAAGATTAAGTGGTACAGAAAAGATTTCCTAATAATTTAATAATAGTTTTTAATAATTCAATTTTTTTCTAAGATTGAAATCCTTGTTATTTAGTATCTGTGTGTAAACGGCATGAATCATGCTTTCTGATGAGTACCCATACACACATGGTTTCCTTTATCCAAAAAATAGATAATAGAAACAAGAATTTGATAGTCTATATTTAAGACAGCAAATAAGCCTTGGAATATGGAACCTAACTTCTGTCTGAACACAAGCAAGTCACTTTACCACGCGGTCTCTATCCTAACTACTAATTGCTCCAAAACAACTGCTTCAAACTTAATAGGATAAGATAACTACAACTATTTGTTATTACTTCTTAAAATGTTGGAGATTTACTGTACTTAACTAAATAGCTCTTGTTTTTGATTTCTCACACAACCTTTTTCTTATGGTGATGGGAATAAAGCCCAGGGCCTTCATATTGAGCTATAAACTCAGATTTTTGGTTTTTTTCTTAAGACAGGGTCCTACTAAGTCTTTATGGTGCCCAGGTAGTGCCAGAATTTGTGATCTTCCTGCTCAGCCTAGTAGGCTGCTGGGATTACAGGCAAACAGCACCAGGTGCAGCTTCTCATGCTGGTTAATTCAGATGACAAATGGAACTGCTCTTGAAGCAGTCTTTATTTATGTGACTGACAGTTCATGCAGACTCTAGGCTGAGAACAGCCGGCCAGAATGTCTGCAGGTCATTCCCTCACATAGCCTAGGCTTCCTCGCAGGGGGTCAGCAGGTGTAGGGGTCTCCATCCCGCGGGGACCCCCGGAACAGCTGAGGAGGGATTGGACGACAGAGTAACACACTCTGGGGAGTCGATTCAATGATTGCCGTCTCCTCTCCGTTTATTCGGGGAAGTACAAGGGCTTAAGTAGACTGAGATGGTTACCTTGGGCCAATCAGCAAGGCCGTAACCAGCGTGGGGTCGCCCAGGGGGAGGGAAGGAGTAGAGGAGAGAGGATGCGATAAGGAGCAGTTTCAGGAGCTTAAGCAGAACAACATCTGGCTTAACTTACAAGCAGTAACATTTGTTCGTGGGAAAGAAGGAACTCGGCCAAGGTCAGCGATGCTGAGGCTCTCTGGCCCTGAAGACCCCAACAAGCAGGGTTTCACGGGTGAGCATCTGAGGGGCGTTAGAGATCCAAGAAGCATTTTTGACAGTCTAGGAGTTCATGTTGTACCACTTCTGCTTTATTTTATTAGGCACAATAGTCACAAATCCCCACAGAGTTCAGGGAAAAGGAACACAGTTTCCACCTTCTGATCATGAAGGATACCCAAGATTCTCTGATTTCTACTGAACATAACAGTAAGTGCCACTGGTATGATCCATCCTACAATCATACTATCACAGGAAGATATATTTATATTTTATACATTTATGTGAAAAGTACTCAGTTGACCACACCTGACACTGGTTGAAGTGTAAACAAAGTCACCTGACACACCTTTATATTTAATTCCTTTCTAATGCCAACAAGGTAGTAGGAAATTCTTAACTTTTCATGACACATTAATTTCAAAGACTATGCTTCATTCTAATTCACTGAAGACACTGCTCAAAAGCAGTGTTTATGCAGACCTCTCAGAGAAAGCAAAAGAGAACATGTTCATTTGTAACTGTCAAATTAATTGCAAATTATTTTTCATTCAACAGAGAACAAAGGAATTGCATAATGACAGTGAATTTTTTTCTACATAGCTAAGTCATGGTGAAAAGCAATAGTGGATAAATTGAGACAGTTGACATAGTTTGACAAATTTAGCAAGAAAATGTATGGTGTAGTTGACTTAATAATCTTTCTCAGACTTTAATAAAAGTAATTAAAAGAAGCCCTCCAAAACTACAGTAAGTATGCAAAAGAAATTACAGAAACAATGATATTTTTAAAGATCCAGTGCTTTTACTACCACTTTCTTTCTTTCATATATGACAAAATAAACACTTTTCAAATCCATAAAAAATCAATGCATTAAATATTCTTCATCTTGAATTCAATTTTTTCACCATATGACATAAACACTATACTGAGTAAATAAGGGTGCCCAAACTGTTGCTTTCAAGTTTTTAATAAGTAAAGTTGAATTAACAATATCAAGTGGTACTCCAGAAACACCAATCCTAAAACCAATGTGGTTATTTTTCACCAATAAATTTGCTGTTGGAAATATAAAACAAATAAATAGTCCCCCGAATATGAGTGGCTTAAAAATAAACAATTAATTTAAGCTCATGAAATGCTATCAGTGTGCTCCAGCTAAATCCTGTGTGTATATTATTTTATTGAAGGTATGTGAAAAAGGAAATACCATTGTCTTAAACTTTGCTGATTGCTGTAACAGATGGATTAGGTAGTTTTGGAAGATCTCGTACTTACGAAGAAGGCCATACTCATTGATCACATCTAACCTCCATTTAGTCAATTAATGTCTATTTGTACCCAGAATAATGAAAGTAAGAAATACTGGTGAAGTCTGTAAATGACTATCACAAAGTTAATGTTTATGCTAGAGGAAAGGCAATCAAAGCACCATGGAAAAGATACCAGAGACGATACTGAAACAGAGCTGAAGAAAAGATGTAATCAACTCCCTTATCAAAGTATATTTTCATTCTAGATTGAATTTCTATTCTTTAGAGCAGGGGAGAACTATTTTCCTGAAAGAGCCATTTGGATACTTGTGATATCATTTTTCGGCCATATAAAATCATCACTTTCAAAATTATCCTGCTACCTTTGGTAAAACATTTAATTCACTCATGCCTAATGTGATGGCTAAAACTGCTTCTCTTTGTTGAGGCCATCACCACTCTTGATCAAATGATTTTTGGGTGTCTGCATATGGCTCGTGCGATGACATTCGTTACATCTGCCGTACAATATAAGTAGGGTAGATCCATTTGGTGTGTCAACCACAGAACAAGATGAGCGTTTTGAGTCAGAGCCAAGATAGTGACCTTGAAAGACCCTTTTTCAGCGGCTCTGCATGATTCAGCTGGGATAAAAAGATTTAGTAAAGGAATTTCCTCTGCATCCTAGCCTTGTAAGCAGAAGGTCTGCTGGACATGCTTAGTGGCACCAGACAGGAGGAGAAGAGGTGAACATCACCACCAGGCGAGTGCAGGCTCCCAGATGAGAAAAGAACCTAAGTCCGCAGAGGGCCTGTAGGCATGGACCATAAGCATCCAGTGTGGGGGAGGATTGCAACAAAGACAGCGTTGAGAAGGTGCCAGCAATCTCGTGGCTCTCAATCTTATGGGGCGGTGATTCAACAACACCTATGGACACTGAGTGACATAATTCTCAGTCATTTTGGTTATGTTGCAGAAGCAGAGAGAAGCCCAGTCTGTAAGGCCTCTGAGCTTGGTGACTGAAGGCCAGCCCTCGGAGTCACAGTGCCGGAAGTTCTGTCCATTGACAGGCCCTAAAAGGAAAATTGGAAGAGAACTGTAAGCAATTCCAGGAAAGAGTTCTTCAACAATTCACATTTTAGGGAAGCCGTAGACTCTTCTTGTCAGTCAAGTTAGCAACAGGAGAGGGAGGAAAGGCTGCTCTTGAAAGATCTTAACCCAACTAGATTAAGGCTCAGAAAGCAGAGGCCACACTTCCTCATCCCTCAGCACAGGTGTGAGAAGAGCCAGCTTACCTGGGTGTGGTGTGCACAAGGGCAAGAGAGTGTAGGCATCTTTTGATACAGAGCCATCCTGCCCTTCCTCAACCCATCCTCACAGGAGTGTCAGGAGATACTTTGGAGCAGTGCATCGTTAAACACTGGGACACAAGAAGAAGAGAAGGAACTGGCTACACCTTACCCATTTGTCTGCAAGATCCAAGATCTTGGATGTAAAGAATTCCTATACGAAAAACACATGGGAGTAAATTTTTGGGGAAGAGAGGACTTCAGGCTCACTTCAATTTTTTGTGGGTATATTGAACTTCTTTTTTCTACTATTGACTTGAAAGTCATTCTTCTTTTCTCCTCCCTTTTTCTTTCCTTTCTATTTATGTTATTTATTTTCTGCAATTCTTTCTCACTAGAGTGGCTCTTTCTGTCCCTTTTCAGAAGCTTCTTCTGTGGATTCTATAGATATACTGTCTCTATTCAACTCACGACTCTCCTCACTTCTTCTCATTGCTGTTTCTGTTGTTTAAATTTATCTACTTTCTTCTGATCTGGGGTTGGAGCTCTGTCATGTTTTTCTCTGTCCTGTAAATAATCTTCTGTTTTCTGTTATAGTCCCAAAACTAATATTTAGTCTCAGTCTGCTCTCTTTTACTCCTGTTATTCTTATTAACTATATAGTTAAGTGATGGTAACACACAATCATATGGCTTGCCATGTTGGTAAATAATAATTGTATACTATTTATCTAGTTATAGGTCATTAAGGCAAATTTTTTCTCTGTTTTCAACAACAATTTAGTGTCACCTTCTCATCTAACACGTTACTAAACTATCTGTACAGGAACTTTCATTGGGGGCTGGAAGAATAGCCCAGAGGTTGTAGCAATTTCTTAGCAAGCACAAGGCCCTGAGTTTGATTCCCCAGCACTACATAAGTTAGATGAGTTGGTGGACACCTGTAATCCCACTTTGAGAAAGGCTTAGGTAGGAGGATTGCAGTGTCTTTGAGCCAGCAGGGGCTACTTAGTGAGTTCCGGACCAGCCTGGAGTATAGACTGAAACTCTGTCTCAATGAAAGGGGCCCTCATTAGTAGTAAAGATCACATTTTTTGATGCAAAGAGTGACATTGCTATGAGGGGATATCTTGTGATTATGTATCTACAGCTGGCACTTATTAAGTTTAACAATTGATTTGCATACCCATTATCTTAGTTACTTTTTCATTGCTCTGACTCAATACCCAATATCCACAAATTTGGGGGAGGAAAGATTTATTTTCACTCACAGTTTCAGAAGGTCATATTCCATTCAAGGACAGGCAGCAACATTAGAAGTACATGACAGAGGCAGAGGTGGAGGAATCAAGACACACCTATCATCCAGTGTACATGCCTGTAAGCCACCCCTTCAGATTAGGCCCCAATCTCCAAACAGCATATGATTCCATAGACAATCCATAATAACCAAATACATGAGACTTTTGGGGGACTTTCCACATGTAAACCATGATATCAGTACCAGCCTGGAGTATAGACTGAAACTCTATCTCAAAAACAGAAACCCTCATTATAGATGACATTTCTGATGTTAAGAGTGTAATGGTCATGAGTGGATATCTTGTTATCATATCTCTATACCTGGCATTTTTTAAGATTAACAATTGATTTGAATAGCCATCCTATCATTAATGAAGGTATAGAGGATTAAAGATGGATAAGTTCTGGTGATATGATTTTGCCTATGTAAGCAATATAGAGGACTATTTTAGTAGTACTGATTTTAGTGGAACATTTCATTAAGTCAATATCAGGTTTATTTAGATAGATGTATTGACGGTGTAGACTGTGACTTTTAATGTTAAAGGTAGAATAGTTGTAGTATTAAACTGGTTAGCAGGTTCTATCAATAACTTTTCACTCAGATTATATTGTTATTGTAAATATTCAAATTGTGGATGATGACATAGACATTGGTCATGATTTACAATACATACGAACAAATATCTTGTCTATAGATCACATGGACTTCTATAATCGGTTCTTCTTTCAACATAAAGTGGAAGAACTTAGGTAACTAGCAGAACTTGGGTATTTGAGAATACTCTCAAGATTATTAGCTGAGTAAGATTAAAACAGACATAAAAGCTCAAATCTGCATGCAATCTACATAAGAGAGAAAGAGTCCAATGGCAATAACCTGCAGCAAGAGAATTCTGGGCAAACAAGGAAATAAATTTCCTGCAAAGAGGCTTGACTGTCCAGAAGCTGATGTCATAGGCCTTGAACTACCAGAAGTTATAGGAAAGGAAGTCAAAAAACAAGCAAACCTATTGGCCGAAGTGCTCAAACAAAATATGCTTAAACAAATACAAGTGATCCTCAATGAGTTCAAATAAGATTTGATAAAAGAAACGACAGTCTTAATAGATTAAAAAAAACTTAAAGGACTATAAAGATGACACAAATAAAAAGATAAACAAGGTAAGGTAAGGAATGAAGGAAAATTTCTGTGGAGAAGTAAAACGACTGAAGGAGTTCCAAGCTGAATTTCAGAATATGAAAAACTCACATGCAAGCATGGGGAATCAGCTTAAGAATTTTGTGAGTGGATTATTCTGATCTTGAGGATGAGGTTGACAATCAGGATCATGCAGTCAGTGAACACCGAAAAGCAAAAACGTCAAGAAAGAGACTAGATGTAACAGCTGATGGATGACTCAAGGAGAAACAACCTCAGAAATATAAGACTGAAAGAGAAAATGGAGTATAGTGCAAAAGGTATAGATGACAGTTCAGTGAAATTGTAGGAAAAAATCCAAAATCTTGGAGAAGAAATTATCACTGACTTACTCCAGGCACATAGAACATCAAATAACCCTGACCAGAAGAGAATTTCTACATGACACATCATAAACAAAATCGTGTACACACAACACAAAGAAAGAATATTAAAGGCTGCAAGAGAGAAACAGTAACCTACAAGAGTAGAATGAACTAACTATAGTGTAGAAAATGCAATCAACACTGAAGCACCATAACTATGACAAGACGTAGCAAATTTACTGCTATAGTAATACTCGATGTTAATGGTTTCGACTCACCCATCAAAAGACACGGATCAGCTGACTGGATTAAAAAACAAAAGTTTTCAGTTAAAAGAAAAGTTAAAAAGAAGTATTAGAGCTAATCCACAGTATGGAACATTTGGACTTAACTAAAATTTACAGTGTTACATCCAACATCAGCAGAACACATGTTTTTCTCAACAACACACAGGTCATTTTTAAAAAAATAGATCATATTATGGGTCATGAGGGGTGTTTAACTAAGTACAATGGAGTTGAAATAATTCCTGGCATACTCTCATATCATAGGGGAATAAAAGTGGAAATCAATAGTAAAAGAAAGTAGAGAAACTACACAAGACCATGCAAACTAAATAATATAGTGCTGAAAAAACAATCGTTCTCAGAAGAAATCAAGGACTAAATAGAAAACTTCCTTGAGCCAAATAGCAATATAATAGCAGAATCTGTGGGACACACTGAAAGCAGAACTAAGAAGGAAACTTGTTGCTATGAATACGCATACTATAAAAACAAAACAATCATAAAAACAACTTCGTAATACATCTCAGTGTTTTAGAGAAACAAGAACAATCTAAATCTAAAAGAAAAGAAACTATAAAAATCAGAGCAGAAACGAATGAAACTAAAATTTAAAAATACAAAAGATCAGTAAATCAAAGAGTTGATTTTTGAAAGAATAATTAAACTGATGAACTCGTAACTAAACTAGCCAAAGAGGGAAAGAAAAAACTCATATCAATGCAATTAGAAATGAAAAGATATGAAATTACAACAGACACAATGGAAAATCAGAAAATCTTAAGAAACAATATTAAAAAGCCATACTCCAAGAAATTGAAGAATTTGAAATAAATGGATAAATTTCTAGGTACATAAAAGATGCTAAAATTAAACCAGGAAGACATAAAAAACTGAAAAGATCCATAACAAGCCTAGAAATTGAGGCAATAATAAAGTCTCTACAGCAGAATTCTACCAGTACTTCAGAGCAGAGTTATCACCAGTACCTCTCAAACTGTTCAATGAAATTGAAAGAAAAACAATATCACCAAGCTTTTTTCCTGGAAGCTAGTATTACCCTGATAGCAAAACCAGACAAAGACAAAACTAGGAAGGAAGACTGTAGGCCAGTCACCTTAAGGAACATAGATACAAAAATCCTCAATAAAATAACAGCGAATAGGAAATCACTTAAAAGATCATGTACTGTGATCAAAATGATTTCATACCAGGGTTTTAAAGGTAGGTCAATATGCAGAAATCAAATAACATAATACACTACATTAATAGAAGCAAGAACAGAAATCACTTTATAATCTCAACAGATGGACAAAAGGCCTTGAACAAAACCTAACATCCATTTATGATAAAAAAAAAAAACCCTGAGGAAAACAGGTATAGAAGAACCTTACCTCAAACTGATAGATGCCACTCCCATAACTCCTATTCTACACAGTAGTTGAAATGCTTGCCAGAAAAATCAAGCAAGAAAATGAAATAAAGGGCATATGTATAGGAAAACAACGAGTCACTATTCTTATTTGCAGATGACATAATTCTTTACAGAGACCCCGAAAACTTCAAAAAATTCTTAGAACTAACAAATTTAGCCAAGTTGCAGGATATAAAGTCTAAACCAAAAATTAATATCATTTTTCTATACTGAATATGAACTCACTGAGAAAGACCTGAGAAGAAAAATATCAGTACCAGTAACTCCTTAAACAATGAAATACCCAGAAATAAACCTAACCTAAAAAGTGAAAGACCTCTACAATGAAAGCTACAATATGTTTTCATTGAAGAAAAAAAGAAATTGAAGAGATTTAAAAAAATGGAAAGGCAACCCCCGTGCCCGGACAGGCAGCATTAATATTTTCAAGTAGTTATGTTGTCAAAACTGATATAGAGATTCAATGAAACGCCAATCAAAATAATTTTTATGGAATACAAGGAAAAAATTATAAAACTTGCATGGAATCAGAAGAGATCCAGAATAGTTAAAGGAATCCTGATCAGCAAGACAAAATAGGACAAGATGCCAAGACAAAATGCCAAGATGACATTACAATTGCAGGCATCAAGCTGTATTACAAAGCAACAGTCATAAAAAAACATAATGTATTGGCACAAAACAGATAAGTTGGCCAATGGAACAAAACTGAGGATCCAGAGACAACCTAAAGTACTGTCAGGAATCTGATCTTTGAAAAAGGGACCAAAAAATATACACTGCAGAACGGACAGCCTCTTCGAAAAACAGAGCAGGCAGAATTGCTTATTCATATGGAGAAGAATGAACCTACACCTGTCACCATGTTCTAAAATCAAATAAAGGTGGATTGCAGATCTAGGTATTAAAACAGAAACACTACACCTCTTGGACGACAAAATATATAAAACTTCTGAAGACATAAGCAAAGGCAAAGACTTCCTTAATTGGATACCGAATGCAAAAGAATTATCCTCCAGATTTAACAAATGGGACTATATCAAATTAAAATGCTTCTGCACGGCAAAGGAAAAGACCTAGTGACGACTGAACTAACAGAATGGGAAACAATTTTACCACCTAGACTTCAGACTAGAGGCTGATAGCTAGAATATACAAAGAATTGAAAAACAATAAAGCCTCAAAATCAGAGATCCAATTAAAATGGGCAATTAAAATTAATAGACAGTTCTCAGATGAAGAAGTGCAAATGTGCACCAAATACATGAGAAAAATGTTCAACATCCTTATCCATTAAAGAAATGCAAATCAAAGCGTCGTTAAGATATCCTTTTCTCAGTGGAAATGGCTTCTAGTAAGAGCTCACAAGACAATAGATGCTGGGAAGGATGTGGGGAATAAGGACCCCGGTTACATTGTTGGTGGGACTGTAAACTGGTACAACTCCTATGGAAAGCACTGGGGAAACTTCACAAAAACCTGAAAATAGATTTTATATTTGAGCCAGTCATTCTTCTTGTGGGTATCTTTCCAAAAGAGTCTGAAGCACGATATATTAGTAGGGTTACATACATACCCACGCTGGTAGAAGCACAATTAGTAGTAGCTGATTCACGAAGGAGCCAAAATATCCATCAGTAGACCAATGGATTAAAAAATGTGGTATGTATACACAATGGAATACTACTCTGTCGTGACACATAGATATGAACATTTTGCAGCTAAATGGAAAGTCTTGAGGTCATCATGCTTAGTGAAGTGAATCAGACTCAGGAGATCAAATATTGCATGCTTTCTCTGATGTGAGAAGCCCAGAGTATAAACAGATGATATAGTCAAATAAGTGAGATTTTGAGAGTCAGGAGGGATGAGGGAAGAGAGGAGAGCTTGAAAAAGTGGGGAGCAAGGAGGGAATGTGAAGCTGTTGTGATAAATATATGCACAAAATTCTCAAGTTTAATGTAACCATTGCATATTACATGTACATATTATTAATTTTCTGATGTGTCTTGAATCACTCTTTTCCATCGACACGTCAGAAGACTAACATGACAATTATACTATATGAAGAAAAGATAAACCATTAATCATTATACTTTGTGGTTTATATTTTATAAAATATGTATACTTGAAATGTGTGTAGTTACAGACATTTCATATTAAATTAGTTTGGAACCCAGGATTACACAACACTTTGCTTTTTCTTTTGGTTTTGAAACAGTGCAGACACTTGATGCATTTGTATCCGCACAGGAGCCACAACAAGGCTCGTTTTCTGTTTCACTTATTTCTCTATCATCTCAGCATTTCGGTTTCCCATTCTTTCCCCTTAATGGGGAGCCATTCTAAACAGCTGAGTATGTATATGTTTGTTAGTATGATTTAAGATGTATAAAATTGTTGTTTGCGCATGCATTTAAAGTTTGTGAAAATTATAGTGTGCTGTACCTTTTCATTTCTTCACTTTTTGAGTCAGTGTTTTTATAAACCACCAAGATGCTATGTTCTTATTTAGTGAATAATTATAACTGAGGTATAGGTCTATGTGTGTGAGTATTTTTCTCTACTTGCCCCATAATTAGTAGTTAAGACAACTTCACACGGTATTATACATCCTTGCACATCACTCAGTGTCTATGTAATGGAACAATTTTCATAGATATCCACTCTACCGCCACACATACAATGAGTGATAGCCGTAGATCAAAAGGAATGTATATACTTAATTCAATACATCTCAGACTGTGTGTGTGCTTGTATATGAGTAAAGGTGTACACACAATAATATCAATCATATCAAAAGTAGTATTTAGAAGAAGTACAGCCTTTTTGTGGAGCTAGAGTAGTGATGCTTCCATTCAAATTCTTTTCTTCTGCTAGCAACTGCTTGTGCGTCCCTGGGAAGTTCTTTATACAGTCTGTGTCTTAATTGCCTCATCTTATAATGCAATCATATTCAGTATGTGGTTATGGTTTAATTTTCATTAAATTTTTTACAGAGTGTCTGTTCCATACAAAACATTCAATGTTATCTGTGATTATTATTTTTATTATTTCTATATCCACAAAGTTTTAATTATGAGGCTGATTATGTTTCTATATGTCTGTTTCAATTATCCAGTTACATACAATTGTGTAATTTAAAGAATACAGAATTCACTTCCACTATTCAGGACTTATTGGGCTTGCTTACAGTGGGAAGAACTTTATGGACTTGGATTAAATTTAAACTGTGGGTAATATATTATATAATAGATTTTACTGGAAAATTTCCAACTCCTTAAAAGCTTTGTCATGTGTGAAATATCCTGATTATTCACTAGGAATATTCTAGTTTATTAAAACTAAATAAAAATAGATTTTTAAAGATCTAATGATACAGAAACTGGGGGCATAGCTCATAGGTGAGAGTGCTTGCCCAGCAAGCACAAGGCCTTGGGTTGGATTCCCCAACACCATATAATCCAGGTGTGGTGGTTCATGCCCATAACGCCAGCACTTAGAAGGATGAGGCCAAAGGATTGCCACGTGTCCAAGGTCCGTCTTTTCTACATAGTGAATTTGGAACCAGCCTGCCCTACAGAGTGAGGCCCTGTATTAAAAAAAAAAAGTCAAATGATGCATCACCTTGAAAGTAAAAGACTGTTAAAGCCCTTGTACCACTGGTAGACTTATATTTTCTCCCAGAAACACTTTAAGCAATACCTTAGTTCTTATTCTAATATTCAAAACCATAAAGAAGTTCTATAAATCTATAAATTTCATGAATGCATACTAATAAATAAGAAATTGAGTTCATATCTAATAACTACAACATTAAAACCTGACTGGGTCATTGAGAAAAAGTAAGCTTCAGTTTTGCAATGAACCTCATGTCTGTTTTCCCTTATTTCAAGATTTTGTTGAGGAGGACAATAGAGCACTGTCGGTACCGACCGTATTCTAGAGTAGGGGTTCTCAGTTGGGAGTGATTTCACTCACCAAAGAACATGTTGAAAATTCTAGAAACATTTTCCATTTTCCTACCTTGAGAAATGCTACAAGCTTCTGGTAGGTAGAGACTAAAACATAGACTATCTTCTCCCAACAAAGACCTTTGTCTCCTAAGATAGCAACACTTGTCGAAATTGGGAAATTGTTCTAGAACCGGGGATGTTAGGTGTGAATTCCAGTTCCACTACTTAATAATGCATGTGACCTTTGGTGTTTCTTTAATCTGTAAAATAAGATCCATCATTGTTGTGAGAAATTAAATTTAATTCTTATAAAGCTTCGTAGAGTGTCAAATTGAAAATCATTGCTGAATATTATTTTATTAATGATTATTATGGAATTAATTCAAGAATACATATACTTCTTGAAGATCATTGACTGCATATTATGTATTGCATATGTTAGCTACTCTAAAAATAATGAAAATTCGTCACTCTTTTTCTTTATTGCTACCCTAGGTTGTACATGTATTTTTTTGGAGTTATGCTATTAATCTCTCTAAGGACTTTAATATTCTTCTTCTGAATTAGAAATGAGCTCAACATATTAAACAAAAATAGGAATAAATTGGGACAGCACCGATGCACTCAGAAACTTGCCAGGGAAAGGGTCAAATATTTACATTAGCTTTCTTTGCACATAAGATCCTATGAGATCATTTTCTTATTTTTTTCAGTCAATTTTCTATCAGGAAAAGGATGCTGGAATATAAGCTTAGAAGTATTAGCTTCTTCTATTTTATTGGAACAGAAATATTCTGGTATTTCTTCGTAGAATAGCCTCATTCAAGATTATGACTTAGCACCATCTGCAATGTTCCCTTACATGTTTTCATAAGAACATATACAAATATGGCAGAGAAAACACCCACCAAACATCAGATTCTGGAGAAATTCTAGCTATAAATCAGCAATAATTTTACTATTCATAATCTTCCTGGAGTTTCTTCAGAATTTCTGAATGTTAAGCTTAGCACTTCTAAGAGTACAATTTTATTGATTTACATAGGTTTTTTTTTTAAGGTGTATGAAGTGTTCATGTCTTTCATCCACTTATTAATTCGTTCAGTTCTCATTTGTTAAGGGGTTGTGAGGAGGCTGAGATAGTGAGCTAAAAAAAAAGTCTAGTTCTCAGGAGCTCACTGAGAGGATCTCGAAGACAGACACATACTTCCTACACAGTAAGGTCAGATAAAAGGGCACGAAGAATGGTGTGGGAGAGGCACCGAAAAATTAACTCTAAGGAGTCAGGTCGTGCCTCCTGCAGGATAGGGAGCAACTATTATTATTAAATTTGTAGCTTTCACCTACACCATGCCACATAGATCTTGTTCAACTGGTGATTAATATTTTCTCTGCTTTGGGGGTAATGATAATAGATCAAACTTTTTCCGTCTGGCAGAAATTTGATTTTCACCTTTGGTCAATTTGACCACTTGCCATTCCACCCTTCCTGTTCAACTCATTGAGATAACTCGTTACCTCACAGTGAGTATTTGATTATTATACTTTGGGTAAATTAATTTACTAATATTCTATTAAGAGGTCCTTTATCGGAAACGAATGCCTTGCATACACAGTTGAGTTATACTTGCATGTTCCCTTGAACATAAGTTCATTTTGGTCACATATGGGAAGATATATAGCCAGACTTTGTTTTTTAAGATATTTCCTTACTCCATGTAATGCACTAAATGATCGCACTCCCCCAAAAGAGATAAGTGAAAATCATATCCCCAAAAATAATGGTATGAGGAAGTTGGATTTTCGGAAGGCAATTAGGATGGAACTTTCAGGGATGAGGTTTCTGCTCCAATAAAAGAAGAGAACTTACATCCACTTTCTCTTTCCAGTGTGTGAGTCAGTGTTCTGCAAGCCAGCGAAGGGCCTCTCCCTCCATAACCTGACCACGCAGGTGCCCCACTCCCCATTCCCCCAAATGTAACAAATAATGTGCTTTCTTTGTAAGTCACCCAGTCTATTATGCTTCCTTATAGCAGTCTAAATGGTGTAAGCCATCCCTTTTGAACAATACTTTGATTCTACATTTTATTTGCCTAGGTCTTGAAAATATTGAGCGTTCCTAACTCTGGCAGAGCAAACAAAGTTAGGTCTAATTCATAGACTGCTGTCTCAAAATAATTTGTTGAGTAACCCATCACATTACAAAATGCTTCTTTGTCCGAATTAAATCCTAACACAAACTTGGATCTTTCTATATTTGTTCCACTCTTCAATGAATTTCTCTGTCTTTTCTGTCCTAGGACTAATCTTCAAGATAGTTTTATTACTAAGATATTTTGAAATATTTGTTAATATAGTCCATAATTTATTGCAGTTCAATTTGGAATTTTATTGGTTACTTTCACATGGATATTTTAGGACACTTTGAAATAATTTTGTCGTTTGTAAAAATACTATTGGAGTTTTAATTGGAATTACATACATTTTGTAGTGTGTTTGGAAAGATATGACATCTTTTTAATTTCTATTCTTGAATAGTTTATATTCGTTTTAAAATTAAAGCCAGAACCTCCTTTACTGTTGGCCTTTTCAAAATAATAGCTGTTATATTCATTTAAACCACCAACTTAATATTTTATATATAGGGCTAGAGGAATAGCTCAGCAGTTAAAGAGCTTGCCTCTCAAGCACTACGCAAGTGGTAAGTAGCAGAGTTCAATTCCACAGCACCACACAAGCTGGGAGTGGTGGCACACGAATTTAATCCCAGCATTCAGGAGGCTGAGGCAGGCAGGGGGATTGGCATGAGTTCAAGGCCAGCCTGGAATGCATAGTGAGTTCAGAACCAAGCTATATAATTCATTTATTCATTATTTAATATACTTTTGCAATTTTTACCTATGCTTATCTCTTTTTTGCTATTTTAGTTTAAGTAACCAGCTGTTTTATTTTCTTTATTTATTTAATAATAAAGCATCTAAGGGCATAGGATTCATTTTGACTGCAACTTTATTAATTTTTCTACTCCATCACTGTCTAGGTGACACAGAAAACTAATATGGAGGGTCCGAGCACCTAATTTTCTGTAAAATGTTTTTTTTTTCCAAAGAAAAGGTAAGATGAGAGACTCAAACAGAAGTCAAGAAATCAAGGTGATTTTCACTCCAAAGCGATATCAAGAAGCAGCTGACCCTAGTCACCCCGTGAAGAAACAAGCAAGAAACATCAAAAATAAAGACTAACAGCTAAAAACGGCTAGTACATATATGTAAGGAATTTTCACTTGAGTTGACGTGAAAAGGGGGAGAAAAACTCTTAGTCTTTACATGTTTTAATTTGGGAAAAGAAAGAGAAAATCACATCCCTTAAGAAAAATAATTTGATTTTATTTATTTAATAAAGTAATTTAATTTAATTTCATGTGTTCACTACAATGTTTACACTGAGTTGTGGTTTGGCCTCATGTACTTATGCATACTGTGTACTGTTGAGAAGAGGGGCCTGGCTGGAAGGGGCGGATGCTTGAGGACTGACCTGGAGGGGCGTGTGCCGGCTCTGCCTTTCCTCTTGCACTTGGCTCTGTTCTACCACGTCATGAGAAGCTCTTCTCCAGAGCTTTTGCTCCAGTTGTGGCCCAAACATGTTATTTTATCAATCTCAGCCACCAACCCATGAGCAGGCTGTGACCTTCTGAAAATACGAGCTAAAATAAGTCTTTCTTTCCTAACGTTGTGGATGTTGGGTACTTTGTCCTAGCAAAAATTAAATAAATAAATAAATAAATAGAACGCTCTGATTCTGAAACTCAGCCCTCATACCTTTCAGAAATGGAAATAGTTGATCTTGATTTTTAAAACATAATTTCAAAGTAAAATGCTAATATCATCTGAAAGTCTCAGAAAATAGACTTGATAATGATCTATAAGAGAAACGATACTATTGCTAAGATTAAATTAAGCCTCCTTTTGATCCCCATCATGTCAGATTGCAAGAAAATTAGCTTTGTGTCTTTCCTGGGAACGTCTACCTCCTTATCCTCTCAGAGATGACCCACACCATAGGAGTCTTCATTGAGGCCTCTACATTAGGGAAAAAACCCTGTGTCTCCATCCTACTGTGCTCACTACTAAAGCCATCATATGTATTCACACACTAATCATTTTGCTTATAGATTGTAAATTAAGATGAGATTAAAAAACCATGAGGCTTATGATCTACTCTTGATTGATGTAAACAGACATCTTACCAGGGGACTCGCCGTCCCTCTGGGGTCCTGCAACTAAAGGTGCATGTGAGTCCTACTTTTGTCCGGCAGTGACCATCCATGTTCCTTTTCACACTGTGGGCATCTGGTTTTGCTTAAATGCACTGTCATGCTTCTGTCGCCTGTGCTGTCCTTCCAAACGAGCTCAGAATTCCATGAAAGACAGTGACTTTGGGATGCCTTAGTTGTTACCCCTAGACAGATGTTTGAACACAGGAGTTAGTGGGGGAGAAGTCCTGGATCCATGTATAAAGTGAAAGCTCGGGGGATATGACAAGTATACACACTACCATGCTGAGTTCAAACAATATAACGATGTCGTGCTACAGAGCAGCAGTTGTAAACCTTGGTGCAGATTAATACCACAAGCATGATGTTGAGTGAAAGAAGTCAGACATGAAAGAGGGCAATGCCACAACATCACATTTCTGTGATAAGCTACAATGACAGGCAAATCGATCTATGCTATAAAAACTAAGTATAGTGTGCACAGGAGAATGAAGGCTCCTAGCGAGTGCATGCAGTTCTATTTCTTTGTCTCTTGTCCCGGTGCTTTGTAAAAAATACATCACTGAGGAAATCCCTAGACCTGCACTATTATGAGCTGTACATTTTCTTCATTTGTATCATAATTTTAAAAATGTAAAAGAAAGTGTAATATATCTTCATTAAATTTTAGGAAATAAAGTAGAGATTAAAAGTCATAAACTGTAACTAGAAATAGCTACTAATATATTTTGGTCTGATTCTTTTCAGTCTTTTTTCTACTCATATACATCTACAAACTCACATATACACATGTGTGTGTAAATATGTGTATGTGTCCATGCGTATTTGATGCAGGCTTATAAATTTATTCATTCTAAAGGTAAGTACCATCCAGGCAGCATTCTATTGCAGGAGTTTGTAAAATCACTGATAATATGTCAAATCTAGCATATTTCTTGCTTTTATAAAGTTTTGTCAAAATACAGCTTTCTCATTTTCCAACTTGTTGATTTATGTATTTTCTTTGACTGATTTGATGCCAGAAAAGTAGGGTTTGGTATTTTGTAGTGAGATTCATATGGTAAAATATTTAATACCTGGCTTTATCATAAAGAGTTTGCTGGCACCTGATGTACACTCTGAGGATAAAGTACTCAACAAAGCCACATTTTAGCTTCTTAGGACTTACAAGTTAGCACGGAAAACACACAATCAAAAAGTAGGTTTTGAAGTGAATATTTGATAATGACATTTGCTGTGAACAAAGATAAATTGAGTGCAGAGTCTGCTAAAGTCTTCAACACTAGACATGACTGTCACGGCAGTTTCACTAATGAGACAAGGGTGAAGCAGGTCTCAGAAGGAAGTAAAGAAGTCAGACACTCAAGTGACTGGAGCAACAGTGACTGATGAAAATGGAAGTATATGCATACATTGTCCCTAAGATGTATAATAAGTTCCATAAATGTAGCTATAGGTATAACTTGTCTTCATGTATGAGACATTGAAAACACATATGCATTCTCTCTCTCTCTCTCTCTCTCTCTCTCTCTCTCTCTCTCTCTCTCTCTCTCTCTCTCCTTTTGATGTCCAGGCTGGTCCTGGACTCATTATATAGCCCAGGCTGGCCTCAAATTCATGACAACTACCCTGCCTCAGCCTCCCTAGTGCTGTGGTTAGAAGTGTGTGCCACCACAACAGGTGGGAGATCTAAGTCAAGGCCTCGTACTATCTAAGCAAGTGATCCCACCACTAGGATACTAAGATACACCCCCAGCCTGTGCATTCTCATATATATAGCATAGCAGAACAGTTAAAGTAAGAAATTATAATCACATTGTTAGAGAAGGACTCTGGCCCCACTGTTTATTAGCTGTTTGATCTTTTTTCAAGTTGTTTAGCACCTCTGGGCTTCAGTTTCTTTAGTGTAAAATGCAGAAAATTATGGTGCTTGCCTCAGAGGTTTGCTATGAAGATTAAAGGAAAGAACACATGTAAAGTCCTCAGACCATCACCTAGCATACAGGAAGCGCTGTGGACAGGGAAGCCACAAGCAAATATAGCACTTGGGTTGAAAGTAGGAAAACGTGCTCCTCTTTCAAGAACTTTCCTTTCATCTGTGATAATATCACTCTAATACATGGACTTTGCTGCAGTGAGACATACTACTGGCATTAGTTTTTAAGTCATAGTTGAAATGAAGCAAAATATGATATTTTAATTTTCACTTCCATGGTTACTCATGAATTTATTTTCTCTTATGTCCTGGTTGCTTATCAATAATTTGCTGTCCTATCTGTTAATTATATTTTCCTGCTTTTTAATCCATTTTTCTTCTGTGGCATCACTTGAGCTCTCTGTTAACTTGCGGAAACTGTATATATTAGAGTACTAGCTATTTTTCATGCACCTGACAAACATTTTTCAAAGATTTCTTGTAACTTAATATGATAATCTCTGCACAACAATTAAAGCACCAGTTGTTTCAAACAAAGATAGAAACAAGTACTTTGGCAGAGCCAAAGCAAAGAATTTTGCAAGAAGAGGGTTGCAAGTGGTAAGAATGAATAGAGAAAATTATGCAAAACACTGCAGCAACTGGAGTGTTGTATGTTTACATAAGAGATTTGAATTTTGTTCTATAGAGAATGTGAGCCGAGGAAGAATGCTAAACCGGAAACGAAGTGCTCAGATTGCCATCATCCTAGCAGCAGTGCGGGAAACCGATTGGTAGGGGGGCTAAAATGCTCACAGCATAGGTTAATCTGTCTCTCAACGCAGCAGCTGTTCACAGTAGCAGAAACAACCAACAAACAACAGAGCATCCCCCAGGCTGCAGATAATAAGTGGACTATAGCCAGAGGAGATCTTTGTCTCCTGCCAGCTACCATACTCAGTAGTGCTTCATAATACCGATAGCCTCAATTTCAGTAACATCAGTAGCATCTGCATCTACAGCAACAACAGCAACAAGTGGTCAAGCAAACGAGGTCATCTCTACATTGGCTGATAGTTACACAGGCAATGCAAAGGAATAAACGAGCTCTTCTTAGGGTCTAGAAATATGCTACAGGAGATTCTGATGTCAGATGACTTCGGTGAACTCTCCTAGGTAGGTGCGGGTATAGGTTACTTCTTGTCCTATAAGTCCTTGCATGTACTCACCTCTGAAATATTTTTTAATGTTTTGCACTTCACTTTTGATTTTCTTATTGTATCATAATTTACTTAGAACGCTTTTACGACTGATGTCATTCATTTTCATATTTATGACATTGCTGAAGAAAGAAGTAATTTGTATGCTTTCTACTTGTGAATTGATGGTTTCTTTATGCCTTAATAAATAATCAATGTTCAAAGTTTCTTTTCTTATTTGAGCATAAGAGATATTTTCTTCTACTTTTCTACTTCTCAGATAAATCTGCCATATCTGATATGAATATGGTGAATGTAGTGATTCTCTTATCTTGAGTGATCGAATTACTGGCCAACTATTTACTTTCACAAATACTTTTAATGGATAGCTTTATTGGAAGTACACTTTTGTAGATAGCAAGGACCTATATTTTTTTATTCTGGCCTGGTATGATAAATTATTACTATAATTAGTGAGTTCATCTACTGTGCATTTATTATCAAATTGCTCCTGATTCTACGTGTTTTCTTCTACCCCTTTGCCCTCAATATTTCGATTTTATTGTGTTATTTCTTCATGACCTAAGCACTCCTCTAATTAAATTCAAAGATACACAGCAAGGGTTTAGTTCAAGTATTCTTATTTTGGTTTTTGAAATGGATGCATAGAATTCATTTATCTAATTATAAGCAATAATAGGAAGCCATTTAGAATGATTTCCCTAAATAAATTGGGAAAATACGTACATTCATTTGTCTTTGCAAATCCCCTCCCCTGAGATCTCGTAACTCAAAGTTCCTTTTGCTGTGATCTAGAAATTGTGTCCCAGGTTTATACCATTACATGATTTTCTCATTATCTATGTTCCCTTTCAAGACTATTTGCATTATTTTATAATTATGCTTACATATTAACTTTAAATTGAACGTATATTTTTACTTTTGTCTCATTGGTAGGTTTAGCGCTTCAAACACCATCTTTGAGAAAAATATACAAAGCCTTTCTGATTTCTTTCTTTTTATACATAACCTGATTTTCTGCTCATACACTTGTATGACTCTTTTTTCAATTTTCAAAAATCAGAAATTCCACTAAAATATTTTAAATGTAGATTATATTTCATTAATTTTATCTCATCCCTGTAAACCCTTTTGATCAGCAGATACAAATATTCTGCCCAGGAAAATTGAATTGTCTTCAATTGTATTCTTAAATATAAGTTAAATATCTCCAAATTTTACAGTCCTATAGGTATTAATGAGGTCATATTTGTAATACTGAAATCTCACTATCTCCAAAGCTGAGACCAGTTTTCAAAGGAGAATCTCAACACAAGTCTCTTGCACACTGACATATAAATGTTCATCAAATTAGAATGGGACATTTATACATAGTTAAGTTTTTTCTTACATAAAGGCAAAAAAAATACACTAAGGGAATTCGCCGGAGGCTAGAAGAATTCTGAGGTCAAGTATTCAGTTTTCTTCTTAATTGTGTGTGATTTTAAGCAAAGTATTGACAGGTCTGAATTTCAATGTCTTGGATTTTAAAATTAGTTTGATACTGAATTGACCATAAGATCATCTTGAAGACTCAATAAGCGAATGTTCACTTAACCATACGTCTGATACATTGTAGGCACTCTATAAATGTTGACTGTATTTAAAATTAGCCATGGTGCTTTAACTAGAAATTTTTTTAACTTTATTTGGGTTTGTGTAACCAGTCCAGACTCAACATTTTTTATTGCAGATTCCTACTTAGAAACTTTACTGTGTTCTCACAATGTGGCTATAGTCCACTACTCTTTCCCACTGCTTACCATGTGGGGTCTGATTCAAAAAGTCGCCATGTGTGTATATTCATCCTGTTCCATGTCCCGAAGACAACAAATACATAACTCTAATCTTGATCTCTGCTCCACTGATGATCTGAAGTCTAAGTGTAGTTGCTTACTTGATATTTCCATTTCATTTCTATAATAGGTGTATATGAGTCAGGGTTATCAAGAAAAACAATTAATGGAACATAGATTTATACATATATGGGGATTATTACTGAGGCTTACAAAATGAGAGGTAGAGGAGCTCAAATGACCCTCTGTAAAACCAGAGAAGGAAGAGTCCTAACTAGCAATCTACATGAGAGAGATAGAGAATTTGTTGTTTTCTCAGACAAGAAAATGAAAGTTTCAGAATAAATAGATCAGCAGTCCAAGATTTATGGTCTGGAAGCTGGCTTAAAACAGCCAGGACAATTCTGTGCTGAGTATTAATGTCCAGAGGTGATGGTGAAGCCTGGAGCTCTTCCAGAAGGGCACACTTGCTTTGTTCTTCCCTTTTTATCACGCCCGGGCTACATGCAAGTCTATTGCTTGGTGCCAGCCGCATGCAGGTTGGATCTTCTTCCCTTAGTTTCCAGGCTTAGACGACAGTTTTTCACAGACAACCCGTTACTGATCCACGCTGTGTTTCGTCATTCATTCAATTTGACAAAGCATTATTAATGGCTACAAGGTATATAAAGTTTCTTGACACAGCCAAACTGAAACCCTTTTTCCTGGATTTTTAAATGCCACGCAAAAGTTTTAGATATTTATGGGGTATTGCGTGCTGTCTTGATACAAGCATACATTATATAATAATAAAGGCAGCATATGTAGATATCTGCCACCAAAAATTATTTATTGATATTGAAAATTCTAAAATATGTCTTCTAGCTTTTTGAAACACAGAAAACCTCACCATTATTTATTAGCACCCTACTATGGAATGGCACACCAGAACTTTTTTATTCTATTTAACTAAACCTTACTAAAAGTTGTCAATGCCTCCCCACCCTCTTTTGGCAGCCTCTAATTCCTACTGTTCCCCTCTTAAGAGATTCATTTCTTTGGATTCTATGTCTGAAGAAGGCTACGACACTCGACTTTCTGTTTCAATATTTTAACATTCTGAGGATAGCTGGTTCCATTCATGTGGTCATTATAACAAGATTTCCCTCTTTTTTTGACTGCACAGTATGAATTGCACCAATTCATAAATTTTCCTCCTCATTCTATTCAATCATATTAATGTTTATATTTATTATTATTATTCTTTGTTGGTATTATATACTAGAAGTCTCTCTTTCTGAGTCATGGCTTGGCTTATTTTACATTATTTTTGTTTCAAGCTTCATAATTTTAAGTGATATTCTCACTTCTTCGCATTCTGGGCAATTTCTCATCCCTACTTTCCAATTCACTGATTCTTAGCTTCTTAGCTTCAGTTACTGCATGTCATGTCTTTTGAAATCTCTAATGGCTTTAGCAATAATTTGTCCTTTAAGAGACTAAATTTTCTTCTTTAACATCTTACTCAACAAAGTTGTTTATTCCGGGGAGTCTAGTTTGACCTGGCTTATGAAAGGCTACTGTAAGTGGTTTTAGATTTGATTATGTGGTGGCCTCCGGATGGAAATGATTATGATGGGTTTTGTTAGCATTTTCTTGGATCATGTATCTGACAGTATCTGTTTGAGTTACAACACCAAAAAGCACAAACAAGAGAGAGCATGGAAAATCACTTCTGTAAAGATAAGGAGGAAATTAAATTTCCTGCAATAGCTAGGGGAAAAGAAGATCTTGATGAAGTAGTGCTAGAAGAGTACATGGAAAATAGTTTATTTTTAAAAAAATCCTCAAGGCAAGAGAACTGAGGGAACATTTTTTTTAAAATTAACATACATGAAATTTAAATATCTCAAGAAAATAAATGGGACATTAATTGTCCAATAAGAACCTAGGTCATATGACCAAATTTTAGTGCTATTGTCATTACACAATTCTCCTGCAAGAATGCAATTACCCAATAAAAAATTTCTGCCTCTTTGTAAGCATTTCATTTGAGAGATGATAAATCATCCTGCCCAGCACATATACAACTAATTGATCTTTTTGTAGAAGAAGATCTCAGGGAACAACAAATCAAACATAGTAGACTGAGAAATAATTAAAAATCCTAGTCTATATTACTTGTATTATTCCAGTAGTTCCTAAATACAATCACATTTACTTTTAGAGAAATGGAGGGATATTTCCCATAAAGAAAAGAAGGACGTATGAAGAAGTTATAATAGAAAAGTGTGAGGTGACCACAAGCCAAGGAGAGTTGACAGCCACCAGAAGCTGGAAGAGACAAAAGCATGTTCTCCTTTAGGTATCATAGCCCTGGCACCATCTTCCTTGCTGTCTCTGAAAATGATTTTATGGTTTTAGCTCTAGAACTGTAAGAATAAGCTTGTTTTCAGCCATTATTTTGTTGTTATTTTTCACTGCAACCCCAAGAAACTAAAAACTCTACCTATACCTGATACTGTAAAGGCAGGAAGGAAAAGGGAGGATGGGAGAGGAAGGGATTCCAACACGACCAAGATGCAATATGAATATGCACCAATTCTGCCAGGTAAATGTAATTATTATGTATAATAAACACATACCAATAAAAAGCATAACTATGATAAAAGGAAGAAACAATCAATGGGGTCCTGTCTTAGTTCTCACATCTCAGAAATATGTGAAAGCACTTTTTTCCAATTTCATCTTGAGCATGTTTTCCAACATTTTTTTGTTGAGCTTTCCATCTTCTTACAAATTTGTTCTACAAATCAGCACGTCGTCCTAGAGAACAATTGGTAATCTGAGACCACAGCTGTACAGTTTTCACTTCCTTAGAGGGGAGTCAAAGCTCCACTGTCCCAGGAAACCATATATGGGTCCTGGCCATTGCAAATATATGCAAAGGCCCCTTCGAAGTGTCTTCGTGATTGTGCACTCCGGTAATCCTTGCACTCTGGGAATCTGAAGCAGGAGGATTGAAAGTTTGAGTCTCGCAATTTAGTGGCATAGTGAGAATTGTGTCAAATAAAAACGTAAGAGCATGCTGGTATTAATGGCACAAATTCAGAGCAAAAGCAAAGGTCCTGAGCTTGATGAAGCGAGAGAGAGAGAGAGAGAGAGAGAGAGAGAGAGAGAGAGAGAGAGAGAAATTCAGAAAAATTAAAATTGTTTAAAAAGTAAAGACATTTTCTGTTCTAACAAATCACATGGTCCTTGCTGTCACTTGCCATACTTTCAACATAGACCCGAGACAGGCTCAGTGGTGAAGGCCTCTAATTTCAGTATTCCAGAAGGCTGAGGTAGAAGAATTGCAAGTTCAATTCAGCCTGAGAAACTTAGCTACTTAGACAGACTGTCTCAAAATGAAAACCATGAATGGGCCAGGGATGGAGTTTGGGATGCAGACCAAGGACTCCACGAATCTTTCTTTAGATTGCTTTTCCCTACGCTTTTAAGATGGTTAATATATATACAAACATCTCCCATAAACTCAGCAATTTCCTGCAGAAGAAAGGCTTTTTTCATCATGTATTTATTTTACAAACAAGGAAAACTCGCTCACTGAAAGCCACCAGCAGGGCATCCCTCCTGTCTCATTTTCCAGGAATGGGTTAAGCATCCACCCTTGATCCAGAAACTGATTGGTTTCCACTAATCAGGATTTAATCCCAACTAAAGATAACATCTTGTTTCTTGAGGGAAAACAACTGAAGAAAAGTAGAATTCTACCAACATAAGAGAAGAAAGATGGTTTGAGAAAGATGACAATCAAAAAAATGGAATGTAATCTAAATAAAAAGCACACTTAATTTTCCATGTAATGTAAGAAGAACCTTAATGTAGTTTTAGTATTTTATTACAACAATGGTACTTAAAGTAGCTTCTATGATAAAGACTTATTTTCTTTGCTACACAGTCATTATGAATTACAACTGTGACATAGCACTCTTATGATAAATAAATATTGTACAAACTAGGATTGTGAGTTCGTGATGTTCACAATCTTTTACCAGAAGCTACTCAATTTGGTGCCTTAGATTTTACACGTTTCTCACGTCCAGGTTGTCAGGGTGAATTATCTTAAGTCTGGCTCCCTCAACGTGGTTTATAACTGTGTTATAGCTCTTTTCAAGGTAAGTTGGGCAGCATGCCTTGAGTACATCAGACTGTAAAATCCTCACAAGCAGACACCGTGTCTTCCATGTTCAATTCATCACTATTTAATACCTCAGCAATCATCTGCTGAGTGCCATCAATACCAGCCTTTGTGCCCGGTGGTAGGCAAGAAAAGGGTGGAAAACTACATTTTACTCTTTACCACTTAGAGAGCAAATGAAATATTGTGAGTGGGGCTACTATGACATTTGCAAAGAGTTGTCACTCATTAAGAAAGGGTGCAAAGGTGACCTTTGAATGCTATACTGAAATGGTGATAAAGGGAAAAGTATGAATGATAAGATTATAGTATGTTTAGTAATCCATAACGAATTCATTTTGAATGGAGTACATTCAAGTGGAAAGGACAAATGTACATTTGGAAATGTGCTGGGAAATACATTGCAGCAATTGTCTATGGCCATATAGTATCAGAAAAGTTCCCATGAAAGGAGCAAGAATATACATTTTATAGGGGAAGAAATAATGAGCAAAGATCCAATAAATCTGATCACCTATCTAATTCATGAATTTTGAAGATAGTATAAAAACTTTGAGGAAACCAAAGTATGTCTATTTTGTTCTTCAACATAATTGTCTATTATTGTAAGAAATTGCCAAGACTATCCAAATTGTTTGGGTTGTGTCTAGCTGGGCATCAGGTCTGGAGTGCCCCATGACAATTACTTTCCTGTGGCTCATGGGCTAGAAAGTAGGATACGTGGCCATTGGCTAACTTACAAATAAATAAGGTGGCAAGAAACTAGGTAGATTTTCACCAAATTATGAAAAATATATAACAAGTTATACGGAGAAATTTAGATACATCAGATTTTTTTGGTCAGAATAATTTTGCCCTTCTAGTCATCAGTTTACACAAAATTTAAAATGCTATTTTTAAAGTGTTTTAAATTTTTATTTCCACAGATTGGAAATGTTGACTCCTGAAAGTAGTTCTAGAGATCATCTTGTTCACAGTGTCGTTTCAAAAATTGGAAAGCAAGAGCTCATAAAGTCAAATATATTCATCTCATGCCATCTTGCTAGATAGCTGTAGTCTGAAAATATTTGTTCATTTTCATTTTTCTATTGAGCTCATCTGAAATAATGAAAGATCAGGAATATGAGTAGTTGTCTTCTACATTCTCTATGTCCTTGCCTCTTTTACTACGGTCACCTGATTTTGAGTTTGGTTTCTTCATTTGTTTTCCATACATGCAGCCTATATGAGCCCTTATCAGTAGGAGGGTAAGGACAAACATAAGAAGTCAGAAAAGAAAGCGATAACTGGATGCTCCACTCTTCCATAAAGACAGATAGACTTGAGGCTTTGGAGACCAATGAACGTAACTTGAGGCCATTAAATCTAGTAAAGTAACTCAGACTCAAAACGTTAAATATTGCATGTTTTCTCTAGTATTAAAACCCCAGAATGCAAGTAATTTATAGAGTCAGACAGGTGAGATTGTAGGAGTCTGAGGGGATGAGGGAGGGGACAGTTTGGGCCAAAAAAAGAGTAGATAAAGGGCTGGCAAAGTTGAAGCGATGTATATGCACAAAATTCTCAAGCTTGATGTAACTATTGTGTATCACATATATACACTACTATAAAAATGGAAAAACAAAAAAATAAATGAGAAACTTCCTATCCGTTCAACACAAAACGCAGCCTGCTTCAAATGGAAGAAACTTGAGAACATCATGCTTAGTGAAGTGAGTCAGAAGCAGAAGGTGAAACATGGAATGGTCTCTCTGATATGAGAGACCCAGATCACAACTCTTATGGAACTTAAGAGGAAAGACAAAGTGAAAGAGGGGGGTAGGGTGGGAAGGAGGGAGAGGTAGGTAGGGGTAGGGACAAAAGGAGAGTGTGAAAGCCCTTGTCACCTTGACAAGATAAGTACGTGCACAAAATGCTCAAGCTCATTTGTAAACCTTGAATGTTGCACGTATACATA